>MU185155.1:0-73843 GCA_016904865.1 Pissodes strobi
TAACTATTACCAACAACTTGAAGGCACGGCAATGGGCAACTGTTTATCGCCGTTCTTAGCTAACCTTTTTATGAGTAAATTTGAAAATGAAATCAGTGAGGAGTTCGAATATTTTCCAAGGGTATGGTACAGGTACGTGGATGACATTTTCGCGATTTTCGACACAAAAACCGCTAATGTTGAAGATTTTGTAACAAAACTAAACAACCGTTTCCCCACCATTAAATTTACTTATGAAGTCGAGAACAATGGCCAGCTACCATTTTTGGATACTTTAGTAATTAGGAACGATAATAACACACTAGAATTTGATATTTATAGAAAAAATACTGCCACTAACCGATATATTCCTAATGACTCCTTCCACTGCGACCAACATAAAATGGCCAGCTCTCATTTTTGGTACACCGTTTGGTTAACTTTCCTCTTAGCAGAGAAAGATTTAATAATGAAAGGGAAACGATTAGGAATATAGCGAAAGTTAATGGTTTTAATACTAACTTAATAAATAAACTAATTAACAGGCATTTGTTTAGAAAGACCATTCGTGATTCCACTTCTTTCGTTAATCGGGATGAAAATACAACATACGTTTCGATACCGTATAATCCTCAGTATACTCTGTATACTAGAGGACTCCAAAAAGTTTTTAAGGAAGTAGGTTTAAAATTAGTATACCAGACTCAGTTTAACATTAAGAAATTATTAGGTGGTCCAAAGGACAAAATTGAAATATTAGAAAGAAGTGGAATATATGAAATTGGATGTATGGATTGTAACCAAAAATATGTTGGGCAAACTAGAAGATCTATACAGACGAGATTCAAAGAACATATAGCTCATTTAAAGTATGGTAGAACAGAAAAATCAAGTGTTGCCGAGCATGCTTTTGATAATAATCATAGAATAACAATTAAAAATTTAAAATTAATTCATAATATAACTGATAGGAGATTATTAGACGCATATGAAAGTATGGAAGTTATTAAATGTAAGAATAGTTTAAATAGAGATAGAGGGCCTATTCCGTATAGTCCATTGTATTGGTTGATCAAGCGTGACTAGCGGGATCCCAGGATTGGTTCTTTTTAGTCCCGCTTGATTAAGCAAACAGTAGTATAAAAGGGAGTTAGGTAGATTTTAATTTTAGTTTTAATCATCTCTTGATGATGCTAACATGGTTAGCGAAACGCGCGTCGAGTGCAAATATTCTGTTTCGGTATTGTGGATAAAACTCTGTTTTAGTTTTTGATCTATATAAATTACCTGCCTTTGTGTGACCTGGATGCTGGCTACACTGTCTTTGCGGATGATACGACTATATCCATTTCTGATCCAACACCTCTGGGTGCTTTAAAAAAAACTGATTACGCGCAATCAAGGGCTGAAAGCTGGTTCACGGCAAACGGATTGCTATTGAACAGGGAGAAAACCCATAACATTATTTTTGCTCTAAAAAAATTTGGATTTTGAATATACAAACCAGGAACCTGTCAAGTTCCTGGGGGTTTATCTTGACCAGAAATTAAAATGGGATCAGCACATTAATTATATAAGTGGTAAATTGAATGGAGCTATATTTGTTCTAAGAAATCTCCATGGCTGTGTATCGCGAAAGACCCTGTTAACTGCATATCATTCTCTTTGCCATAGCATAATATCATATGGCATAATAGCTTGTCTATTGGACTTCAAAGAAAGGCGGTAAGGATTCTGCAAGGCTTGGGTTTTCGGGAAGATTGTAGGAGTGCATTTAGGGAACTTAATATACTGACAGTGCCTGCACAGTATATCTTTGAAAACCTTATTTACATCAAACAGACCATGTGTGACTATATGTATATCACATAAAAATCTGCATGAATACAATACCAGACAAAGAGATAATCTAGTAGTTCCTTTCTGTAGGTTGCAAAAGTGTCAAAGAAAGCCTGATTTTATTGGTCTTGAATTCTATAATGTATTACCTGACCAACTGAAGGATTTTCCCTTGAAAACATTTAGGGGAGAGGTCAGGAGGCTGCTGATTGAGAATGCATTTTGCAATACCAGTGAATTTTTAATTTTTTTTAAAGCTACCTAGATAAGCTCTTTTTAACCAAGTCTTCTGTCTGTATTCTATGTTTTTTTGTTTGACTGGTATGTTTTGTCGTGTATTTTTAAAATTTACTATTTTATATTTTAGGACTCTTTAATTTTTCTCTTTTATTTAATGCATATATTAATGGTCCTTAAGCTTAGTTAGGTGGTTGATCTTAAGTGGAAGAATGTTGTACAAAGAAATTTGACTTGTGAAAATACATATGTATGCTATCAATAATAAACATTGAAATTGAAAATTGAAAAAAAATTGTTTAACAAAATACTATAATAAAGAATAATAACAAAAAATAAAAACTAAACAGAAAACATGACTTTCGAGAAAACAATTACGATTATTATAATAATTCTGCGACTACAGAAGCAAGTGTTCCAATATTTGTTGCTATTTGCTCTTTAGCAATTGCACTTTTTTCTTTGGCTATAGCGTTTTTTTTTCATAATAATAATTTTTTATCTTGTTTTTTTTGTTCTAAAGATAATCTATATATAGTTTTCTGATGCCTGAGATGCATAAGCTAATTTTTTCCTTGGAGTTCGAGATAAACTTTTAATATTTTTGAACCTAGTTGCATGTTCGTTTAATGCTTTATCTGAGCTGTCGGTTGCTCAAAATTCTATTACCCGCAGCATTAAATGGTGTACGAGTGTTATAGACCAATTCATCTGTGACCGATTTGTTTGTCAATGTTTTATCATTATCGCAAGATTCCAAACATGGAGATGACACGACTTGTTTGCAATCTTGTTGATGTTTTAAATCTTCCTCAAATGTAAACTCAACATCCGACTTCTTCACATTAGTATGACCTTCTATGGACACAGCCGTGATTATGTCCAGTATCTCAATTTCAAGCGATGTGACAGGATCTTCTTCGTGAGAACCTCCCCCCAGTTGCTTCCCTGTTACTTTTATTTTTGCTGTGTTTCATTTTTGTTCTCGAACGAAAATCTTGCCAAGTCTGAAAAAAATATAAGCGACAATTAAAAACGTTAGTATTAGCCGATAAATAAATTTTATTTTATCTCTGGTATTAGCCATAATTGTATTACCTTTCTCCAGGATTTCCGATCTTTTTTAGCACCGGGACAACTATTGAAAAGAGTGGCGAGTTCTTGCCATAATGCTCGACTATTTGTTTGAGAAAAGTCATTCGAAAATTTCCCCGATGCTAACTTTGGATTTTTTTTCACAAACTCTATCATCAGTCTTTTTTGGGCATTGGTTACACAGGTATTTCGACGATGCGTTCCCATATTTTTCAAACTGTATTAATTCTGATTATTACTGATAACGTGATTAAAAACAAAAACTCAAACTCAAGATTCTTTTATTAATAAAATCATACACAATAATCTATATAAAACATTGGCATGATTGAATAATATTGCGCCAAATTTATGCAAATGTCATCTCACACACGATACACCTAAATGTATCGTGATCTCACAGAACAATCAGTTAAAATGCCATTCATTAAAAAATCTGTCCTACTATTTAAATAATTATACTATAGCAACAGATGTGGTTAAAAGAATATATGCAAAAATGTAAATAAATCACAGACCATAAGTTTCGATGACAACGATGAATATATAACAATACTGGCACACTTTAAACGCTAATTACAGTTAAAACTTAAAGTCTAAAAATTGTTGCACTGTATATGGTTTTACTTCCATAAGCAGTTTTTTAAGGCCACTTTTAAAAGTGATAAAATTTGTCTCCGTTCTGATGTTACGCGGCATATTGTTAAAAAAACTTTATACACGAGTAGGTTGTACCTCTTTCAGTGGCAGAAAGTTTGTGTCGAGGAGTATTGAATCCACAATATCTGGTACGTATGCTTTGCTTTGTTTCAAACAATGAGAACTACAGTCGGACTTGCCGCTGATGCAGTTCGACGGCTGAGCGGCAGAGGGGAAAAACCCTACAAAAACAGGTGGCGGCGAAGGCCGTCAATAGCAGTAGTTTTGTTTTTAACTGTTTTGATAGGGGCTGAGTGAAATCAAAATTTTTTATCGCATTCTTTTCGAAACTTATTACCCGTGCTGTTGACTTTACTTCCTGTTTTTGAAGAGAAACAGCAAACACTCATAAATATAAAGCCCTGGTACTGTAAGAATTTTCAGCTCTTTAAACTTTCCCTTGCAACTTTGTCTATGTCGCAACGATAAAATAATTCGAACTGCTCTTTTCTGTAGTCTAAATACTTGAGCAGCACCCGAGCTGCCTCCCCAGAATATTATCCCGTATCTAAGGACTGAGTAAATATTTGCATAATAAACGACCTTAAGACATTCAGTGTTCAAATACCTGGACACAACTCTGAGGGAGTAACAAGCCGATGCGACTCGTTTGCCCAGATTCATCACATGCTCCATCCAATCCAGGTTCTGGTCAATAAAGATTCCCAAAATCTTTGTATTCTTTGCTAGTACTTGTCTTTCGTTATTCAGGCAAACTGTATCTGGGATCTTACTGTATTTTTGTTTAGTTCGAACATAACATAACCTTTACGAGGCAACACAATAAACCTAACCCAAAAATTGTAATGTTTGAAGGTAGATGCATTCGTACTTACAATGTTGCCAAGCCGATTATACAAGAATACTGTTTGTAGAAATTGTTCGTTCGGAAGCCCTTCGCAGAAACACGCGTACGTGGAGTTGCGAACGATAGGACGCCTGTGGGCTGTAGGATTGGTATCCTAGGGAACAATGAGAAACGAGATTAAAATTTCAACTTCATTAAGGTTCGTACCTTTAATTTTGTTTATGAAATCTAAGGAATTTAGTACTCCTGAATTATGTTGCTTTTGGCACTTCAAACTATTGAAAATATTGGAAAATTGTTATAAATCTTATTATTATAAAATACTTAGCAAATATCTAAAATAGGAGACTTAGGACAATTATTTTTTTGATCTTTTATGTTTTTTTGTTAAGCTTTTTATATGCCTGAATTTTTACAGGGTCGATCAGTGCTGCAACAGCTTTCAATCGAATAAATTTCCCTTTATGATACGATTACTTGTTTGCACCAAAAGAAAAGGCAGCACCTAATAATTAATTTAGTAAGTGTAATGCCATTATTCAAATGACATGGGTTGTTAATTATTTTAAAATGAAGCTGTTTTTCCAATAAAATTTGAATGTGAATGTGAAATGTTTTTCATATGACACACCCTTGGAATTAAGTGAAACAAACGGGCTGTTGGATGACTTATTAAAAAAGATAAAACAGTACTAGGTTTTGTTAAATTTGAAGGCTTATCTTTGCAAGTACTACATTTTATTTTTTGAAATTATTTTTTTGAAATAATTATGTACAGGGTTATCCAACAAGGACTAGACAAGGCGATTTTTTTACTTTCCCTGTAATTTATAAAAAAAAACTGAAATAGCCATCTTATATAATTTTCTCCCGCAAATTCGGATATGTTCAGCAAAAAACAATTGAACATCAAATAAAAGTGCTAGAGGTCACTTTGATATTTTTTTTAATGGAACACCCGGTATATTACTACATTTTTGCCTCAAAAAATCTAAACACATTTTGTGTATAATATCTTTAGCTTTTTACCAAATATTGACAGTTGAAAGTCGGGCATTTAGACACTTTGACAGGCTCTAAAATCTAAACCGCACGAAATTAAAGAAAACGGTTTGCACATTCCTATCTTGGGTTTTCATAAGCTATCGAATGATAGTAACTTTGAATTTAACCGGAGGCTTAAAAGTACCGGTTAATTTTATCCGCAGATTAAATTCGAAGATACTGTCATTCGATAGTTTATGAAAACTTAAAATAGGAATGTGCAAACCGTTTTCTTTGATCTTGTGCGGTTTAGATTTTAGAGCCTGTCAAAGTGTCAAAATACCCGACTTTCAACTATCAATATTTGGTAAACAGCTAAAGATAGGTATAAGGTAAACTACCAATTATCGTCACTTTTAGGTATAAATTTTAGCTAAATTGTGTATCCACAAAAACAAAGCACTTTCTATAATTTATTCTATTGAAATAATATTTAATAAACCCTTTACTATCAATTTCCAATAGTAAATCCCATTATTATTGTTTTTTTAATATTTTTTTTTGTTAAGAAAATACCATTACAAAAAACCAATTATGGACATCAAATTAAAAAAAAAAACCATTTATTGACATACCATTTATCGACATAAATATATATTATATAAAATATATATATTTAATAAAAAATATACTGATATACATAAAGAACAATACATGTTACTAAAATAAGTAATTTTTAAAATAATACATGTGAAAAAGAACAGGCAAATCAAAAGGTAATTAAATAAATATAAAATTATAGCCAAAGTACCCTCCTCGGTATCCCCGGTTAACAGTTTCCCCAAAAATATGGATAAAACCTCGGATAAAACAAACTCATTTTCAGCTGATACCTGCTTTAAAGATACGTAATAAAAAAGCTCTAAGCTTCATAAATGTCTACTGGTAAATCAAACTCATACTTTTGCCTTTCTCCCGTTCCATGAATTTCAGGGGTTGGCAAAATTCCTAATATTGATTTTTTATTTATACATGATATGTCTTTCTCATTAAATATAAAAATCTTTTTGTCTTTAATTGATTTCATACACGTCACTTCCACTTCTTCTTTGAAGATCCTTTGTACTACGCAGACATATCTAAAAATATTTGTGTTTCTTTTGCCACCCAAAAATATTGTCAGAATATATTCTCCAACAGAAACATCGCTGCTCTGTGTAGTCTCACAGAATGAGCGCTCAGTTTCTAAAACATCGACGTCGTCCGTACTGCTGCCACTTTCTTGCCACTCTTCTTCTTCTTCGAAACTTTCAGAAACGTCAGTATTCATTTTGCTAATTTTCATTACTTTTTTGTTTTTCTCAGGATTATTATTTTTCTTCTGAATCTTGTCTTTCCTCTGCCTGGCTCTTTCTTCCTTTTGCTCTAACTTTTGTTTTTTCTCATTTTCCTTTTTTAAGTGATATTTGCGCCATGCGTCAGATGTTATAACCGATGGAATATTTTCTTTTCTTGTTCGTTTTGATGTTGAAGGTTTTGTTTCGGGCCAGAACAAGGCCTTTTTAAATGGAGTAGGCAACTACAACCCAGCTGATTGTGAGAAGGTCCTGGCAAATCCAACATTTCTGAATTATTACTTTCATTTACTTGTTGTGTCTCAGATGTTTTCGTTATGTCTTCTTTCTGTGGAGTGACTTCATTTTCTCGTTGTATATTGTTCTTTTCATTTTTTTTGAGTTTCAATTTCATCGTCATTGTTAAGCAGTTCCTGATCGACAACTGTCATGATATTTTGGTTATCTTTTTCTTCGTTTCTTATAGCTTCTGCTTTATCATTTTTTGTTAAGATCTTTCCATATTTCAAAAAGGCTTGAATCTTTAATTGCTCCATTCCAATTCATTTTGTCTTTTAAACATTTTCTAAATTTGTTTAACTTATCTGGTGCAATGTTTCCTTCAAGACCTTTCAATATGTCTATATTCTTCAAAATTTCACATTTCTCCATTGGGCTTGTACAAGAATCAGTTATTTTAGAAATTTTCTCAAAGTGCACATTGTTTACATCAAAGGGGCACAATCCAGTACCACGGAATCCATTTTTAATAGTAACTTCACCTATGTAGCAAAGTGCTTTTTGAAAAAGTTGTTTCTGTAATTTGTGGCCTAAGTTGTCAATTCTCCATTTTTGCACTTCTTTTTTTGTAAGCAACTTTCAGTGGTCTAAACACTGCCACATCAAGTGGCTGTTGAAAATGAGTGGAGTTTGGGTATAAGGCAATTAACTCTATTCCATTTTTGGCGCAGAATGTAGATAAATGAAGAATTAGGTGTGATACATGTCCATCCAAAAAAATTATAATTGGTTTCTCTACGTATTCTTTTTCTAACCATCGATTAAATACATTACAAATGTATTCATAAAATGCCGCTCTTTATCATCTGCCGACCCATCCACAGACGCGTTCAGAGGTACAGAAGTACAAACTTTCTGATGCATTTGCCTAATTCACCTGATGTACACAGGTCAAGTAGTAGCCAATAATTACTATTGTATAGTCTATCTCCGATAAACTTAGTAAGTTTGGAGTAGATGGCGCCGGCTGCAACACACTACTGGTTGTATCTTGTAACTAATTGGGCGCCACTTTGTAACTAATAGAGCGCCACTTTGTGATGAATTAAACAGTTTGGCGTCACTTAATAATGATTTACTAGCTCAGTCGCCAATTTGTAAGGATAAAGCGAAAGTTAATTTATTTAGTTTGGGTTATGAGATTCTTTTTCACTGAGGGTGTGAGTTGTCTCTTTCATTAATTATATTTTTTTTAATTGTGGGCGCCAGGGTTCTTAGAGACAATGCAAACAGAAAATGAATACTAAGATATCAATAATTATAAAGATAAGAATATTAAAAAGTTGCACTTATAATTCGCGTCTTATAGAACCCGATCCTGTAATAAAGTAAACAAAGTATTTTTTAAAGCAATGTATATTAATTTAACAGTTAATTCACAATTATGAGTTATGATGGTATCATGTGAAATGAATGTAAAATGAGGATTATCAATACAATTAAATTACAATTTAAATTATTTGATATTTAAGTTTGGAATAAATTGACTATCAATGAGAATTAAAACTAATGTAAAAGGTTAAAAAAAATGACTGAATAAGTAAGATGATTACAATGGTCTGTACAAATATATCTCTCTTTGGATCGGCTAATACTTAGCATGTCCAACTATCCCGTAACCATGCAACCGTATTAGGACTTCTACTGTAACCTGCTTCTGCCTATTCCCAAGTTCAATTAACAAGGACTTAAAGGTTGTGGGTATCTGTTCCTTCTGTCAGTTTGCTATGGCGACGTGGATGGACAGCTGATGTTTTTTTTCCCAGTCGACTCGGGAGTTTGTATACATGGAAGAGAAAAGTAACTAATTTTAGATCAATGTAGATCGCTAATTAAAAAATTAATCAAGGAAATATCCTGTGGACCTCAGATAGACTATGACATAGGAGGTATTACCCGGCAATTTGAAAATTTACTGGTTACAGCAGGTATAATCAGAACTTAAATTACAATTTTAAGTTGAGCAAAAATTATAAATAACTATGGTTAAGCAACACTATAAATAACTACTGTTACTCAAGATATTTCTTTTCTTTACTTTAAGATATGAAATTGAAAATAAATTATGATTTAAATTTAAAATTCAAAAGAAAATTATAAACTTCGTTCCAAACAGTGGCTCTCGGCAAATCTAAATAAAAAAAATAGCCTGATTTCAATGATAAAACGAAAAATAGAGGTACAACCCCTCTATAAACGAGTCTTATAACTCCAAAATAAGTAATATCTACATATTACTTTTTATATATATGGCCCTTGGCACATAAACGATAATTGAGCGTAATTACACCACAATTAATTAGAGACAAAGATAAGGTAATCACTATCTCGCATTGAGATAGGAATTTAGCTAAAAGATAAAGAAAAAAACCAGGTAAATTCACACTTGTGAGCCTAACCCCTCATAAATGCAAATTAACGTCGATACATCAGTGTTGAAACGTGACAGGGCAAGTGCTAATAATTATTTGCTTGATGTTACAAATAAACTGAAATTTTAATGAAATATGCCTGAAAAAAAAAATTATAACCAACAATACTATGAGGGAAAATTCAGAGAAATTCTACTAAAAATTAATTTTACTACCTTTACAGGAATATATAAAATCCACTCTGAGAATCTCCCCAATAATACTGTTCAATTTAAATGAAAATACGTAAAATAATATGCGTGACCGCTAAACGATGAAATAATTTCGTTCTCTATAAATTTGGATTAAACCATTATCAAAGTACATGAATTTTACTAATGAGATACGCAATTATCCACCAACAAATCGATATTTTAACCCGATGGTCGCTACAAAAAATTAAGATTACTGAAGTTGTAATACAAAAATGCTAAATATTGCTTAAGCGAAATACGATTAAACGAAACAGAAACAATTATTAATTATGTATTTGAAAAATGAAAAGATTAGTGAAATATATGCAAGATGAATAAAATATTTAAAGATCAAAAAATTAGTACTTACCGAGTCAAACGTTGCCACAAAGATGCCCGATTCTTCCTTTAAAATTTAAGACGTTCAACGAATTCTGATTTTCGATGTTCTTATTGGGTAATTTAAATCATGTGACCAACCGCTATAGGATACGCGGCGACAAACTAAGGAAATACTCAACATACGCTAAATATAGTAATCTATGCTTAAATTGCAGGTATTAAATAGCGTACTACGCTCTTCATTTACCAACTACATGAGATAAGCCCGTTTCCGAATAGATGTCACTCACTCAATATAGAAATCTACAACGACGCGAATCCGCAAATTATGGATATAAACCAGCGTACCTGTTCTTCTTAAATAATTTGTTATGCGAAATATACCCATTTGCGAACAGATGTCACTGGCGATTCATATCCCGTACATCGAAAATCATTGACCATTAAACAGAATTTAGTGGAACGGAATGACTTATATTCCGTTACAATCTAACTGGGTTTGTTTAAAACCACTAGTACCGTTCTCACATCTGCTGACCCTATAGCCATATTGACGAGCCGCTATACGGCGAAACGCGTCTGTGGATGGGTCGGCAGATGATAAAGAGCGGAATTTTTTCAGAGGTGCAGAAATACAAACTTTCTGATGCATAGGGCATAAGGTTAAAACTATACCACTAAGGTATCGGTTAGGGATGCTTGGAACAGGATATTTTTAATAACAGATACAACATGTTCCAGTTTCAAAAAGTACCGGTTTCAAATAAACTGTTCCAGTTCCAAACTGTTCCAAAACGTAACTTAATATTTCTTGTTTCTGTTTATACCTGCTTCGCGCTGTTGCGACAATTGTATTGCAACATGTGTTTGTTGTCGCGGCAAAGGTTATCGGTAATCGCGTTGCGAGGCGGTTGCTCCAGGACGGCCGCGATTGCAGCGATCCAAGCAGTGCTGCCGATTGTCACATAATTATCATATTTTAACATAATTTTGACAGCATTCTGTTAAAAAAAATTAATATTACATAATTTTATGGTGAATCAGAAGGGATATATTTTGCTTGATCGGCCATTTTCAGGTTTTAACCTAATTTACATCAAAATCTTATAATTTTGGCTTAGCCATCACATAATTTCATTTCATGCCATCGGCAACACTAAATCCAAGGGGCGCGTTAAAAAGCTAGCCAATTGAATTGAATATTGAACATGTTACTGCTGCTTCTCAATGGGATATAAGTACAAACTACATACAATTACAATTGAATCATTGTTAGAGAAGATGTAAGATTCGATGCCGACTCCAGTTCGGAAATACAAGCATTTTTTTCTTGACTTTGTGTTAGTTTTTTATGTTTGTACCCCCGAACTGATTTAATGACAAAACATTTGGGTTAAGAACCGTATGTATACAGCAGCTTGCATGTGATCGCGAATATATTCCACTGCTCACCATTCAAAACATATCATCCCAAAAATAGCGTTGGCGTTGTTAAAACATAAAAAATGTAGGCACCTTATTCACCTTGCCACTAGTGCCGCTGCAATCGCGGCCGCGATAGCAGTAGAATTAAAATTTACTTTTAGGGACTTCCCCTCTTTCCCTGTTCGCTGCAATCGCGGGCGCGAAGCAGTAGAATTAAAATTTCCTTTTAGGGACATTCCCTCTTTCCCTGTTCTTTACACTTTATTTAGGTATTTATTATTTACGCGTCGTACGCCGTGTTGTTCCTATTGGCCTTAAAGAGTGAGATTTTAGATATAAAATGAGTCCTGTGCTAAAAAGTTTATCGACGCGTAATAAAAGTAGCCCAGTTTGGAACCTTTTTACAGTGATCGATAAAACAAATGCACAGTGTAATGTGTGTAAGTTGCAAATGTCTTAGAAATCTTCCGTAACGAACTTAAAAAAACATTGAAAGAAGACACCCAGCTGTGAAAATTCCACAAAATCCGTATCGCAAGTGATAAGTTTCAAAATATAGTAGAGGATAGCGACGATGACACTGTTGCCAGCAGTGCTAATACTAATACCCATTTGCAGCAGTCGAGTGTTAGTCGTATTTCTTCTGATGCAGCTGAAAAAAACCTAGAATTATGGTGCAGGAAAGATTAACATCTTATTCAAACAATAGTATATTTCATTACCAGTCCGGAAACTAGGCTTTTCCGGTGCGCGCACGACAATTTCTGGTGTGAGGCGTAGCCGAACACCGGAAGTCGTGCAAGCACAGGAAAAACTGTTTCTGGACGTGTAATGAACGATATTTTTCATAATACCTCTCTGAAATCAAGACATAAACATAAAATTATTATAATTTTACGAATCCAAAATCATGTCATAATACATTTTGTATTCAAATGAAAGCAAACGTCAAACTTCCAAGACAAGCAAGACAGGTATTCGTCTAATATTCATCAAGCGTTGCTATGCAAATGTGTTTGTATGCTTTGTTGTAATTGAATAGGCAGCTAATTTTGAAGTATTTGTGACAAGTAATGTCAGAATAAATGAAATAATTTTATTTAAAATTAGACTATTGACGCTAAAATGTACTAGATTAATCTTGTAGACTGCATCGCTGTATAATTTTAACCCAATTTATTATACTTTATGCATATTCTGTGACTAAATAACTGCAAATTTAGCACTTAAAATCAGGGATCGGGAAAACTTTTCCCGCTCCATAATTAGGGACCGGGAAAAATTTTCCCGTGCCCGGACCGAAAAGACTTACTTTCTTTGCTCTACAGAGACGTCGAAAATGATAGTTTTCAGAGAGGTATTATGAAAAAGGTTATTATCGAAATCAACGAAATCCATGGATTCAGACTTGCTATTATTATTTACTTTGGATTTTCAACCGTTCAGCATTGTAGAGGATAAATGCTTTAAAAAATTTGTGTATTCTTTAAATCCTCTATATAAACTTCCAACTAGGGAAACACTTTCTAAAACCCTAACTCCAGCATTAGTATAAGAAAGTTGTTTAAATAATGCTAAAGAGGTGGCTCAAAAAAATTTTAATGTATGCATTACTACAGACTGCTGGACGTCCGCAAATAATGACAGATTCATAGCAATAAGAGAACATTTTATTGATGAAACTTTTCAAATGCGCTCTATTCTTTTGGAATACGATGTATTTAAAGGAAGCCATACGGGAGTCAATTTATCTAAAACATTATTTGAAGTTGCAAAAAATTGGGGGTTAGAGAAAATAGTTATTTGTGTATTTAGAGCGCAAAGTAACGGATTGCCGCTTGATAAAGAATGTTACTGCGCGACGCGTAGCGGAGCGCAGTAATCTTTCGAAAACGGCAATCTTACTTTGCGCTCGTAAAACACACATAACTTTTTCTACAGCCGCATTTTTTAAAATTAAATGCACATTTTTCTCTATACTTATTCTGAAATTTGCGAATGACTGTCAGTTTTGACATATTATGTTCGGGCTTCGGGCATATTTAGAACAGGATTGCCAGCAACAAACTGTAACAAACGCACGACTGTCATTTATTTATCTTCGGTTTCCATGACCATTCAGCACACTAGACGGAAAAAGCGAGAATTTCCTTTTCCATGTTCGCGCTAGAGCGCAAAATAAGGATCCACGGCATTAGTTGATTTTGCGATTTCATTTGAATTTAGTATTTAGTTATTTTGCGCGCGGCTGTAGAAAAAAGTTATTTTTGCAGTATCCGACAATGCTGCTAATATTAAAAATGCTATTGCCAATACAGGATGGAAATATTTTGGATGTTTTGCTCACACCCTTAATTTAACATTTCTTTAAAATTGGTAGAGAATGTTTTAGTAAAAGTAAGGTCCATAGTGGCGCATTTCATAGGAAGTAGCAAAGCTACCAAAATGCTTATGGATACACAAACAAGAAATGGTATTCATCAACCTTTAAAACTTATCCAAAATGTTCTCACAAGATTGAACTCAACGTCCCGTATGGTTGAAAGATTTGTTCGATTAGAAGAAAGTCTTCATTCCACGATAGGTCTCCTAGACGTTTCGTTACCCACAATTTTAAGAGAGGAGTGGACTATTCTCAAAGAACTATGCCAAATTCTAGAACCCTTTGCTGATGCAACTGATTGTGTAAGTGGGGAAAAATACATGTCGGCCTCATTGGTTATTGTTGTAACTAGAGGACTTAAGGTTTGTGAAAATTTGTCAACGGAAAATATTAGTGAACTATCAAAGAATGTTATATCTTGTTGGATGTAAGGTTATGTGATGGATGAAAGTAAATAAAATTTAGCTGCTCTAATAAAGTGTAATTACTGTAAAAAAAAAAGTAATAGAGAGTGCAGCGCGGGTGAAAATTTCGAATAAAGCCGGAAAATCCGAATGTTTTAAAGTCGGCGAAAAAAGTGAGGTTATCACTCAAAAATCTCGTAAATACAATGATAAATCGGCAAATTTTATTGAAATGGATGAGAAAAAAATAAAATCGATAATCAAAGGAAAGGTCAATGAACTACATGTCAGCGTCTTTTGAAGATGAGAAATCCAAGTTCGAAGTCATATTTAAGGAATACAAAGCTCTCAAAATAGATAACGAGGTAGTCAATGAACTGGAAGCCAAAGTGGATGAAATGGAACTAAAAGAAAAGGGAAACAATCTCATCATTGTCGGTGTACCCAAACAACCAGATTGCAATGCACAACAAATTTCAACAAAAGTGTTCAAGGCAATTAAAGCTGAGGTGACCCCAGCTAACATTGCAGATAGTTTTAGACTAAAAAAAGAAGGGGATGGACCCATTCTAATCAAGCTCACTGATCGCTACAAAAGAAATGAAGTTCTAAAAAGTATAAAAAAAAAACAAAAAGGAGTGAACTTTGCAAAATGTGGTCTACAGGGAGGTGACAGAAAAATCTACCTAAATGAAGACCTACCAGTCACTAAACGCAATCTATTCAAAAAAGTCAGAGAGTTTAAGGCTAACAAAGGATACAAAGCGGCTTTCTGCATCAACGGTATGATCTACTTGAAGAAAAATGATAATGATCCACCAATAAAAATAAGATCTGAAATAGACTTGCAGAAATAAGGTTCGTTTGTAGATTAATAAATAAACAATTATAATTAGGTATGATCATTAACGAAATAACTAATATCTTAGATAAGTACAAAACTTGCCAAACTGTTATATGTGATGACCTTTGAAATTAGCAGTGAGTGAGTAGTGAAAATATTAATATTATACACCTAAACATTAGAAGTATCTACAAAAACTTTGATGCGTTTTTGGTTTTTTTTGGAATCTACAAAAATAGACTTTGATATCATAGACTATCTGAAACCCACAATATACTTAACGTAAGTGACTTTCGCATAAAAGGGTACAACACATATTTTAATAATAGTACACCCAACAAATGTGATGGCTGTGCAATCTTTGTTAAACAACAATACTGTCTGAACTATGAAGTAGAAATCGAAAATACACTTAAATTGGCCAAAGTATCTATTCAAAAGAACAACATAACCATGGACATTTTTGCAACTTACAGGTGCTTTTCAACCACTAAAGAAGAATTTTTGGTAAATTTAAGAAACATCTGGCAAAGTTTTGGTAAATTTAAGAAACATCTGGCAAAGAACTTTGTTTGAAAACAATCGAATATATATTTTCACTGGTGATATAAACATTGACTTACTGTCAAGTGAAAGTGAAACGACCAATAACTATCAATCTATAATGCAAAGCTATGGCTTCTCTAGCATGATAAATAAGGCAACATGATCCGGAGATTCCAGCGAAAGCTGCTTAGACCACTTCTTTGTAAGATGTAACAACACTTTTTGTGACATCTGCTGTAATTTTAGAACATAAGCCTACTGATCACGATCCTATCTTGCTAAGTATACCAATAAACTACTATCAAAAATTAAATCATGAAAAGTTAAGTAAACTACTAGTAGAAACAGGATGGGATTGTCAAGTCAAGTATGCTTTATTGCCACAGAAAAATTCAAATAAACTTTATGGACATGTGTTCTCCAATCTTGGGACAGTGATAAGTGTACCGATATTTTTATAGATAAACTTAATAAGATGATTTCTGACTGTACCACAAATGTTACTATAACAGATAAAAAAAGGCGGTTGAAACCCTGGATTACTTGTGGCCTTATAATGTCAATTAGAACAAGGGATACATTCAAAAACAATGTAAATCAAACAATAATCAAGCACTTCTAAATAGGTATGAAACTTATAGAATATAACATAGAACAAACAGACAAAGTACAAATAGCTAATGAATTTAGTGGCAGAAAAAATCCAAAAAAGTAATACAAATAAACAGTCAGGGGGGGTCAGAGTAGTAAATTCATTCTTATTAAACCCAATATCTGACAGAGATCTTAAATCAAATACAGAGCCTAAAAGAAGGGGTTAAGGGAGGGGAGGATGATATTTGCTCTAATTTAATAAAAACAAAATACAAGGATCTTTTAATTAGACCTCTAGGCCACACCATTAATGTTATCTTTAGCACCGGGATCTTCCCACAGAAATTAAAAACCACAGTAATCAAACCACTATACAAACAAGGCGATAGTAAATTTACAAATAACTATAGACCAATTGCCCTAACCAGCATGGTCAGCAAAGTAATAGAAAGGTGTTTTAAATATAAATTGAATAAGTTCCTTGAAAAAAACAAAATTTTGAATAAGAACCACTTTGCTTTTAGAGAGGGTCTGAGCACGGAGAATGCACTTTGTAGGGTCACAGAGAAGATATTAAGAAATCTTGATCAGGGAAAAAAAGTTTTAACCATCTTTTTAGACCTGCAGAAGGCATTTGATACTGTGCCGCATCGGGCCCTGCTCGATGTTTTAGAAGTCTCCGGAATTAGAGGAGTTCCCAAGCTCATCATAAGCTCTTACTTGTCAAACAGAGAGCAATATGTCAATATTTCTGGATGTAAAAGCTCGAAAAAAGTGACAAACATCGGCCTACCGCAGGGTACAGTCCTTTCCCCTGTACTTTTTAAATGTGTATATTAACGGAATTCTTTCGGTGTTGGATGATGATAGTGTGTATTGCTTTGCTGATGATGCTGCTGTGGTAATTCATGGTGATGACTGGATCTCGACAAAGCAAAAAGCTGAACTAGCCTTACAAAATCTTAAAAAATGGCTTGATGAATCATTGCTATTCTTAAACATCCATAAAACAAAATTTGTTGCCTTTTCTCTCTCACCACGCCCTTCTCCTGCATTTCATCTCTCATAATGCACAACTGCACTCAAGCAATAGATAGGCAACATAGTATAAAATACTTGGGAGGTATTCTTGATGAAAACTTAAACTGGAAAGAACACGTGAAATGGGTCACAAACAAAATTAGAAAATTAATTGTTAAATTCTATGAACTGAGACGTATTTTAACATTAAAAACTTTAAAGACAGTCTATTTCGCTCTTGTCGAATCCATTATTAATTACGGTATATGAGTATGGGGAAATGCAGGCACAACCATTATGCATAAATTAAAAATAGCACAAAAATGGGTAATAAAAGTTATGTTATTAAAAAACAAAAGATACCCCACAAAATTGGTTTATAATGAGAGCGAATTATTTACAACATATCAACTTTACATAAAATCAATAATAAGATTTATGTTGACATTCAATTATTATAAAGAAAACGTGACCCACGGACTAAACACAAGATTTGCATCAATAAATAATGTCCCTGTACAAATCTCAAAACATAATGTATGTCAAAATCATATTTATTGCACAGGACCAAAGATGTATAATATGATGCCTTTAAATAAAAGATTACAACCTTACCACAAATTTAAAAGAGAAATTTGTGAATGGATTTCTGATAATATCAAAGTCTAGTGCAAAATGCAATATTGAAATTAAATTAATAACTGTGTCTTTTGTTCTCATTTAAAATCTTAACCTACTACCTATTATATTATTATATTATATGTTTCATTTACATTTGATAGTGAATCCTTGCAGAAACCTCAATTAAGTAACTATTAAATAGTAAATAGCACACACACAGTATTCTAAATACCATTATGTGCTAAATCTTTAGCAATAGTGAGACATAATTCTTATTAGACAAATAAATGTAAAACTTTTACTAACTAGAGTTAGAAAGATAGTATAATTAGTTCTAGGCTATTACCATTGTTTTTAATTTATTAGACATTTTACCGAAATTGTACAAATCTTTATCCTTATTCTTATTAATTACCTACATTAAGAGAGTTATTGTAATTTCCTATTGCTACAAAATAAACAAATAAACAGAATTATCTTCGCTCAAGTTTGGGAAATGTGGAGTATAGCAATACGCTAGCCATTTCCACATTTCTAGATCCCAGATTTAAATATTTTGGTTTTAAAATCAATGATGCCGTTGACAAAATAAAAAAGTAATAATTGCGGCCCTTACGGAAATTATTGATGCCAAAAGTGAAAGTCGTGAATCTGAGCCTGTGCCTAGTACATCGGCAACAAAGGAATATCCGATTCCAGTATTGACTGAGATAGAAACAGCAAAAAAAATAAAGGAAATTATTCCTTGTGGGACCCATTTGAGAAAACTGTTTCACAATTTACTCCAAAAACTACTTCCAGCTCAAGAGCCATAATTGAACTTCAATGATATTTGGAAGATGAAGTCCTTTGTCGAAATAAAAATCATTTAGATTGATGGAGAAGAAATTAACCTAATTACCCGTATTTAAGTCGTTTGGTACGCGCTATATGTTGTGCTTTAGCTACCCCTGTACCCTGTGAAAGAATATTTTCCAAAGCTGGAATTATTTTAATGAACGCCGAAGGAGACGTAGTTCAAAATAAATAAAATGCTTAATATTTATAAATGTAAATCATTCCTTTTAGGTATATTAGTATAATTGTATATTGTATTTAGTTATTATATATTTTTTTGCATTCTATTAAACAAACCAGAAATAAAACAAAATTTGTGAAACTTAAGTTTCTACTTGCTAGTTTTCATTGATCTATTTAGCCTATGAATATGTGTTATTTTTTATTATTATGGTAAAAGGTTCTCTAGTATTACTGTTACAAGGACATATTCATGTTCCGATGCACGGCTGCAACAGCACAGCGGGAAGGGAACAACTAAACAAGTTGTTATAATTAAAAAAGAAAAGACAATATATTATATGTGTTATTATTATTGTTTAACAAAATGAATACATTGTTATTGTAAAGAAAATTTAAATGAATGTAAATAAACAAAACTGAATGAATTGATTGTTGAATAGAACTGAATGCACTATAAAACTGATTCGATTAATAAGTTTTATGGGTTATTACAAATTCCAAATGTTGTCTTTTTGAAGTGAAACTTCTTAACGCGCGCCGGGAGTAAAATTTGAAGGTCGCGACACGACGAGAGGCCGCGCTGGCAAGCCGTGGCAGCGATGACGAAAAAGGGTCACGATATTTTATGGTGATATCTGTGTTAGTTTACAAGCAAAAAATATGGGATTTGCACTATTACCTTATCAAGACATAAGCGAAACTTTTATGAATATATATTTTTTTTATTTAGGCGTTTCCTTTTTGTTAATTGAGTGGTATATTTAAAAAACTACTTTTTAACCAAATCCGTTACGATATGTATAAGGATAGGGCGTTTAAGTTTAAGAAGTTTCACTTCATATATGCGCACATAGTGCACAAGCTTTTTTTTTAAGAAACAACCATACGCACAACAACTTGACTTCGCTACTCAGAGGGTAGGTCCAGTTGTGCAGGCTTACTGCTGAAAGTCAAAGTTGTGACTGACCTGAAGTGTTTTCGGTTGTTAGAAAGAAGACGTATATATTTAAGTTCAACCGAGGTAACAAAATTAATTACCTATTGCGTGCCACTAGACTTCATTTACTCGAAAATAATTTTAAACGAAGGATCGCCTCGAACACCTCAAGCCAATTCAGGTGGGCGTCAAAAAAAAATAATATAATTACAAATGTTTATTTAGTCATATGTATCTGCCCGCTAGTCTGGCTGGGAGAGGTTTAAAACGTAATTGCGATTTATTAATTAGTTCATAAGCTAATTTAATTTTTAATAATAGGAAAGTTACAGCAAGAAAAAGAGGAAAGGAAAGACTTAAAACTAACTTAGCTTAAACTTAGCTGTACTACTAGGTGTGTCCTGGTCTTAAGCAGGCTCAAGTCTAACCAGTTAGTTGGTCACGCAACACCAAAAGTCTCGAATTAGACTGACAAGTAGACTGCTAAACTGACCATTCTCAGCAATGCCCCAATAGCTCGGCTTAAAAGTAGCCTGTTAAATTGACCCTTCTCAGCAATGCCACAATAGGTCAGCTTAGAAGTACTTCGTAAATTGAACCTATAGCATCAAAACAAACTAATTGGTAACTTGAAACAGTTAGTTTCAAGTTCCACGAAGCTGACCAGTTACAAAAGTTACAATTAAATTACTAATGTACAGCTTCATGATTTTAAAAGAGTAAAAGCTCTAATTTAACACCACATACACAGTATGCTGACTTAAAAGAAAAAATTAAATAAGTATTAAAACATTATATATAATGAGCCACTCAAAACTAAAAGCATAACTTGGCTTTTGATAAAGTATTGATAAGAAAGTTTGAGTCCCCTGGAAGGCAAGAATAACTATAGTATGTATATACAGCTCGATATACAGTGCAACCTTTCCGAGACATATTATTGACCTGCTTGTTTCTCGAGGTTCTAGCAGCAAACATTAAAATATATTTAAAATTAATCAAAAATTATTTTAATTATTATCAAAAAAGTCAATCCTGAGTTTCAACCTGATCTGGTGCCTTTGTCAAAAAAAAAGGTATTAAACAATTTTTTATTTATTTTGAACATAACTTAATTGTGTTCAGTGTTCATTTTTGATGACAAAAATTTTTAAACTATGAATCTGCCACCGCCACAAACCTATAGAACTTATTTTGAAACATATTTTTTAGATATGATGCAAATGCAAAAATTTTAGCCTGTAATGCCAGATATCCAGGTTCAGTCCATGATTCTGCTATATGGCAAGTTTGCACCATTCGCAATCACTTACGAGCAAACTTTGAACAAGGTGATACAACGACCCATTTGATAGGTAACTGTGACAAATACTGTTTAATAATAAAAATAATAATTACCTACAATTTTTTCAGGTGATAGTGGTTACCCTCTCGAACCCTGGCTTTTCACCCCATTTCTTAATCCACGCAACCAAGGAGAGGAAGCCTTTAACAATATACATATCTCAGCAAGGAATGTTATTGAAAGGACAAACGGAATCCTTAAAGGATGTTTCGCTATTTGTCCAGTCAAAGAATTCTAATGTATCATCCAGTAAAAGCGGCAAATATAATTTATTCTTGTTGTGTACTTCATAATATGGCTAAAAAAGCGAATTTAGAATATGAAGAAATAGAATGGCCTGAATATAATCAAGAAATCAATGGTAAGTATAAAGTAATTTTTTTAAAATCATATAAAAAGTAAACTTTACTTACGATTGTATAAAGATTATTTTGCATACCTACCTATATTATTGCCTCTAACAAAAAAGATCGTATAATTCGTATAAAAAATGTATTACGTGCAATACTGCATGCAATACAACCCTTTTTTGTAGTTGCATATTGTCAAACTCAAACTCTACCTACTTTTTTATACAAATAGTACTTAATATTTGTATTATTAAAACAATTTTTTTCCTGTTTCAGAACCTGAACCTAATAATGGTAATATCTACCAACTGGGACAAGCAGCTAGGGCTAACTATATAGTAAACAATTTTAATATTGACTAATTAAAAAAAAAATTGGTGTGTGCTTAAGACCACACGACAGAAGTGAAAACTTCAACAGGCGGGGTCATCGTTTGTTAGAATTTCGATCCGAGCCTTCGTTGCACAGATACGGGCAAAAAACGGTTTTCCCCCCAAAATCCCCCCTTAAATTAGAGCCCCCGTTCCCACCGTATGGCCCCCATGGGGCGCACCTACCATAAAAATTTCGATCCCGTACCTCTTCCCGTTCTCCAGGAATTAATTATTAACGTTTTTCCTTCTCTCCCCTCCCCTGGCCAAACGTGGGGGGGGGGGTACGGAGTCCCGTTTTCGTCCAGGATCTTCTCTTTACCCCGGCTACATCCCCTGAAAATTTCGGCCCTCTACCTATACGGGAACATGCCAGTATAAGGAGCGTTACGTTACATATCCGAGCATGACACGTGATGAGTGACGCGTGACCGCTCGGCCTCATTCAACCCCCACAAAAAAAATTGCAAAACGCGCCTAAAGAAGTTTGCACTTAAAAAACCTATCTAGCGAGTATTTTAATTTTTATTATCCTTTGTATGAAAAATATAATAACAAAAGAATCTTTAAGAAAATCTTTATTTTAAGCCATTTACCTTAATACAACAGAAATAATTTTTAGAGGTAAAGCCTAATCAGTCAGAAAATAAAACAACATAAATACAACAAAATATTCGAAATAAATTGTGTAACCTTATATCATTTAAAAAAAATAAATTAAAATTGATATGACGGTTCAACTATCAAAATTAGGATTTAAAAATTTGAACTTTTTTATTTCGAAATTGAATTTTTCTTGCTCTAAATTCAATTTTTCTTTTTCCAAATTAACATAGTTTTCTGAAAAATTTTGAAACAATTTTATAAACTTTTTTTGGATTTCTGTACTTTGGCCTGTAACATTAATTAAATTTTCTGCCAAGCCTGACAAATTATTAAAGATGTGACACTTTTCGGAAAATTGGCATTTGAATTTGCGTAAAGAAGAACTTGTGCAGTGCTTTTAGTAGCTTACGTAAGCCAAAATATCATTTCTCATGTTAAATGTATATTCATGCTACACCGTGCCGCGACCGAGCCGTACATGGGATGGCGCACGTTATAATATTATGTCAATGTTTTTGTATGAATTTATTCACGCTAGGCCAGCTCGGGTCAAGCCTCGCCCGTGCCTCCGTCGTAACACTCGTAACTCGGCGGAGAACCGTAAGTCTATATTTTTGAAGTGAAACTTCTTAACGCGCGCCGGGAGTAAAATTCGAAGGTCGCGACACGACGAGATGTCCCGAAAAGCGGCGGCATGACGAGAGGGAACCAAAAACGGTCACGGTGTTTTATTGTGATATCTTTGTTAGTTTACAAGCAAAAAATATGGGATTTGCTCTATTACCTTGTCAAGACATAAGTAAAACTTTTATGAAGAATATTTTTTTCATTTAGGTCTTCCGTTTTTGATGTATAAACATCTTACGCCGCGGTATGAGGGTAAATCTCGGCAAATGGGACGAAAATATTTAAACCGATTCTAGCCGCTAGGGCGGTATTGTATACCATTTTGCCATTTAAAATCGTTTTAAACGGATTTTAGACGATAAAAAAGCATATTGTTATTTTGAATTAAACGAACTGTCAAAATTATTATTCAGATGCCCAGACGTTTAAAACAATATTGAGTCATAACCCTCTTCTAAAATTTGCAAAATTTGGTTATTGACTTTCCCAAATCAAAGGATGTCGGCCCAAGATGACTAGGTAAATAAGCTGTGTCCATATGTTGATGTTATTCCTGGTGGCATTAGATTTTCGTGTCGAATTTGTGCAGTGAATTAATCCACTCCGAAGCCAGTAAGTATTATTAAAGAATCCTAACTAATATTATAGATGCGAATGTGTTTGTTTGTTTGTTTCTTACGCTTTCACGCATAAACTGTTCCGATCATCATTAAATTTTGTACAGATATTTTCAAGGGTATAGTAAAGAACATAGGACACTTTTAGCTTTTACCCGCGCCTTCGCTCGCGTTGATTTTTACGGTTAGTTTTAATCCTATTTTTTATTATCTTGAGGTTATATTTGTAAAAAGTTTTTTTCTTGATTTTGGGCATGCCTTGGGTATATTTTGGTTAGTTTTTGTTCTTTGCGCCCCTGTAGCGAGCGGAGGGCTATGCGTGAAGTGTAATATTAGACATTCTAATGTAAACGTTACAAATGTAACGCACGTCAGGCGGTATCTGTGACGGGAATATGTTTTCTAGGCTGTCTGTAACGGTTAGTGTAAAACGTGTTCTTGCTAACGCCTGCCAACCAATTCCAAATAAGTGGTTGCCTATATTCTGGCGTCACGCGGCCTAAGGTGGCATTAGATTTTCATGTCGATGATGTCGATATAGGATATGTTTACACATCAGTGTCTCGGGTAATAGCAGACTCGCTCAATTTTTTTTAACTTATTTACTATAACAACCTTAGATGAAACATTTGAGATAACATCAAAAATGTTATAGTATAGAGACCGAAGTTTGAGGAATCGAAATTCTTGATGAAATGGTAAATGCAAATTAAATATGAAACCATCAGTTTTTACAGTGATGATAAATTGTTATATTAAACATAGCTAGCACCTTAGGATAGCATTTTAAGATCCTTTACAGTCATACGCCACTATACTATTTTAGCCGCTTCTGATTGGTGGATTAACGTCACTTTCAGTTTATCTACGGTCCAGTCAGTTTGTTCCACCAGTACTGGGATTCTCATCTTTCGATACTATCGAGTCGCTACCTATCGTTCGACAGTGTATTCTCTAGCGAGCGGGTCGAGTTCTCTATCGAGAAGTGACACATTTTTAGAAACACTTTTAAAAATAAGAGGAGAAAGAAAGATGAACATAACCACAAAAAATGGATAATCCTTCATCGCTCTCGTTCAGTCAGCCGTTGATTTGATATTAAGTCTGATATTAAATAATTTTGCTCGTTAAAAGCGTTAATATGTTACCGATATTTAATGAAATTTTGGGGCGAAGACGACAGAATATTCGGTTTAGGCGTACCAGACGAAATATTCGTAGAGACTTTAATATAGAAAACATACCAGATAAAAGATTTAGAGAGCTATTTCGAATAAATAAAGAAATGTTTACGGAATTGTGTAGGCTTCTAATTCCACACATTCCAGTACCTAGCTATGTCAATAGAGACGTCTCTGCTGAACAAAAAATTCTGGTAGCTGTAGCATTTTCAAATTTTGGCATGAACAAATGCTACAGCTTTGCTTGGTTTATGTTTATTTTTATTTACAAACACAATTTAGTTTGGATTATTCCAATATAGGTACAGGGTATGAAGTACATTACCTTATTTTGTCTTGAAAGTTATTGAATATACTTTCTATATTTACATTTATGATGTATTAGATATGCATGATATGATCATAACAACAAGGCTGATTTTTATCCCTTGCAGAGTCGTAGGTACTTGACTAGGTTCGGAAACCTCTTTTAAAAGTTCTGGTTGTACATTCCAATTTGCCAGGCTATTGTCTTTGGATTTAAATACTCGAGCTCTCTTTTAATTACTCCGGAAAATGCTCACAAGCTTTTCTTTGATCTAAAAGTTAATAAAATCTTAAAAATTTGTTCGATACAAATGTAACCTTGGATATGTTTACTATTTTCAATCAATTGTTAACAGTACCTACCTCAAACAATTTGGAGATCATAAAAGTCATCCAATGTATATTATAATTCGTTTATCTAATTGTGTTTCGGTGTATTGTTTCCTTTTGTTTTATTCATCTTTCGAAGAGATTTCGTCTTTTCATTTATCAAGTGTCAAAATGTCATTCACCTATCAGTCTATCAGTAAGACAGGCACATTATATGATTTTGACAGTTAGATTAGACATGTTTACAAATCGACGTTCCCAAGTAACGGTTCCTTTTAAGGCGTATTTACTTGCCGCTTGGCGAATATGAATATGGTAGAGCAGATGTTCGATTGACCGAGCTGTGACGTGGATGCGCTCGGACTCGCTATTTCAACTAAGTTAAGTTGGCAGCAATGTTTCAGGGTCAAAGGGTTGAAATTTGTTCCGGGTTCTTTCCTTTTCGTTAGACCGGAGACGAATCGAGACGGTCGAGAGGTCTGCATACCTCGTGGAACCTTTTCGAGGTGTAAATCTTCATGGACTGGTTTAAATAATTAGGGTCATTATTTTATGGTATTTTTGCTACGTTTAAGTATTTTGACTGGAACCAGGGCCATGGAGGTTACCTATATTAGTTTTTGTTGAGTTATTGGAATCCTGCCTACACGTGGTAAGTAACTTTCATGCATTCTTCAGTGGTGTTAATTGTATTTTCCAATCTTTCTAGAAGAAATTATGATGCTGGTGCTCTCATATGGCCGATCTTTATAATTGACTGTTATTGGTTTTGGAGCAGTCTCTAGAATGGACACTGTTCGTTTTGTTCGACTGGCTATTACCAGACCTTAGGCCCTATAGATAGATCTATAGGTGAGATGTAAAGCTAGTTAGGTTATGAGTAATCATTTCAATGTTAGATATTTACTTTTTGCTAAGACAAACAATTGTTTTAGGGTCCTCTCGACGGGTACCGCTCTGGTATACGTATATCACTTTGCCTACTTGCGATATCATCTCCAGCGTGTTTTGGGTTAGAACCACTACTTGCATGTATTAGGTTTAGACCACCGATTACGTGTCATCCCCTTTTTGCTTATCATCGGCTGGATGTGATGTACCACGTTTGGAAATGTCAAGTTATGATTTGAAGTGCTCTGGAGTTGCATGGACCGTGTACATATAATAATGCTGGTATAAGTTTGGTGAATAAATTTAACTTAGAAAAACCTACTTCATAAGTTGTAAGTCATACCATTTATTTTTATTTGTAAGGCTGACTCGGCAAATTTAGATTATCGGCAGATTAAGTGATTATACACATATTTTATTTTATATTATTGCGGCAGAATAAAATTCATGAATTTTTAAACCCTGTGCGCTATTTACCATCATTCTAGTGACCTAATATTGGGTATGCGGAATATTTGCTTTGCCTATCAGTTTGTATCTGACACTGTTGTTGATAATAGTCAATATTATGTAAGCTTCTTTTCTATTGGTTTATTGTTTATACATGTGATTGTAATTGTACTGTATAATTGTTGTTTTATATCGAGGGATCTCCTCATTAGTAGGGAAAGAATAAAGTATTTATTTTGGGGAAATATTATGCCTTATTGAAAAGCTCCTCCCAAAATTACTTTTCATCATTTAACAACATTATGGATTTTTCTTAGTTGAGTCAAAATTAACTAAGTGGTGCCCAATATCTTTATTAAAGTGTACCGAGGATCCACGAACCTAGCTCTCCACTACAAAACTGGCTGCCGTTTGCATCTATAGGTAGGTTTTCTAAAAGGACTTAAGAAAAGTTGCCATATAGCATTAGGTTTTTACGCCACTGGTTGCTATCAAAGATTGGAGCTGATTTTAATTTGGCAGTTAGTCAAACAAGTGTTCACAGGTAATATAGCTATAGTACAAAAACATTCACTCCTGGATTCAGTAACGTTAGACCATCTAAATTCTTAAACTCCTGGCATGTTTATGCTTTATTAGTATATCACCTGCCAGTGGTCTAAGAATAATCTCTACTACTAAGCCCGCAAACTCATGCTAAATTTAAAATGTACCTAAAACAAAAGCTTAAAACTGCCAGAAGTCTAAAAAATTAGATGTGGTCTAATGTTAATAAATCCAGAGGAAAAACGTTTTCAACAATTATTGTTTTTAGATATGTTCATGAGGTAACAGATGTTATTGAAGAACATTTATGTCCACAGTTCATTAGATTTCCAAGAACCAAAAGAGAGATTAATGAAAACAAGTAATTATTCATGGATAGGTTTCATTTTCCAGGTGTAGTGGGAGTGGTTGACGGCACTCATATTGCAATCCTGAAACCGAGGGAAGAAGAACACAATTTCATTAATCGGAAAGGGTTTCATTCATTAAACACTCAGATCATATGTGATGCGAATTTGAAGATTTTGTCAGTAAATGCTAACTTTCCAGGATCATGCCATGACTCCTTTATATGGAGAAATTCAGAGGTTCGGCAGATTTTTCTTGATCAGTACCTGGTGAATAATTTTAGAGGCACATGGTTGATTGACCGGGCTACCCACTGGAACCATTTCTTATGATGCCTATTCAAAATGCAGCTCCAGGCACTTCAGAAGCTAGATACAATGTGACATTTTGCAGAGCCAGAAATTGTATTGAAAGATGCATCGGAGTGCTGAAAACCCGTTTCCGCTGTTTATTGAGGGAGAGGGTAGCACGCTATAACCCAAGATTTGTAGGGAAACTAGTAAATGTGTGCACAGCCCTCCATAACATGTGTTTTGGTTTTAATCTGAATTTAAATGTAGATATTCAAGATGATAACATTGGGCTTTTAGTAAACAATATAGTAAATGTGGCACCACCAGGGCCTTTACACAATGAAGGTCAAAGAATCAGAAACAATATTGTAAATGCCTATTTTAACTAATTTCATATATATTTAAAGTTGTTATTTTTCCTTGATGACTTGTTTATTCCCTCTTTTCCATTTTTGTTATATTTATGTTTAAATCTTAATACTTTATTGACAAAATTATACTTTAATATATGCAATGCATTATTTTCTTTCTGTACCAATAGGAATAATATAGATGTTGTCAGGTATAATAAATATTCTTGAATATTATTTGGTCAAATATTTTTTAATCAGCGTTAGGGTAATTTTGATTTTTTAGCTTTTATTAGTATAAAGTTTGTTACTGTTCTCGAGTTAAGGCATGTAATAAAATATAAATCTATTCAATACAACTATGTTTATTTTTTTATCACAGTAAGTATATATGACAGGTACAAAGAAACTTCATTTAGAGTAACAATAAATTAAAATAACAGTCCACAAATAAGAATCTCAGTCGCACTAAATCGATATACCCACATAAAACTAAATACAAATGTCTCTTTAAAATGCAAAAATGACCATTTAAACTAAAAAATAAACCAATATTCCAAAGCATGATTATTAATATTGCAAAAACATATTGCATGAAATCTGATGAACAAAACTCAAAATTATAAAATAAAATTTTCAAAAAGTACAAGTAGGTACACCTTACTGTGTTTCCTATATATAAAACGGGGTCATACAAATCAATATTCTGATACATTATTACTGATCTAGGTATACAAAAAAATATAACTGCTGCTAAGTAGGATACTATTGTACCCTATCAAAAAAACTTTTTAACGTTTGATTTATATTTTCAAGACCATCTTCTACTGTTTGTCTTAGTGCTTCAAGCTTAGCACTAACAGTATTCTCAAGACCTTGCACCCTACTATTGACAGTATGATCCATATTCTTTAAAGTGGTAATAGTATCTTGATAAACCAAGTTCAGGTCATCTGATTTAGTATTGGGTTTTCTCTTTTTAGGTGGAGTTGGAGAAACCAAATAATCATGATCAATTACATATTTTTGGTCTGTCATTTGTAAAATATTTTGATTTGTCCCCGACCTGTGACGTAGATGGCATATTTATATTTTCACATGTACCACGGTTCTGTAAAACACGAATTGTGTCAGTCTCGGCAGATGCAACACTAATAACTGGGGCCCTAATCTGAAAACAAATTTGTTTTTGTAATTTCTATGCTAATCAGTCACACTATTACTTACCCCATGCTCTCTTACCCCACAACCTGCATAAAATGTTTCTCCTAACAGGGACAATGCTCAAGCTCGGAGAGCTTTCTCTTTATCTCAGGTCCTCTCCCTGTTGCCTCCTGATGCCTTTTGATTTCAGAGGCCTTTTTCTTAATATTTACTTTGTCAATCCACGTCTGAAAGTATGTAATATACACTATAGATAGGTAATTTCGTGAAGTAGTTATTTAAAGCAAGATTTGATAGCTAGTTATGGGGTAATGAATTACATTTTTATAGCTCACCTTTTGCCACTTCTCGACTGTTCGAGTCCCAAAACCAAGCGAATTTAAATTATTTGCTAATTCCTTCTCGGAATTTTTCTCTTGCATTTACTACAGATAAGCGGCCGGTCGCGAATTCTGGATGATTTTCCACATTATCAATTAATAGATTTAGATGGTCTTCTTTTAATTTAAATGACATGGACATTATTATTCAATTTGAAGTCGGCAAATAACTTAAATAAAATGATTTTGATTATATTATTTACAATTTTTCATGGTTAGGAGGTTAGGTTAACTAGTAAACTACGGTACTCGACATCAAAATATGTAGCGAATAAAAGTGACATTTCAACTCGATATATCCCTTTTCGTTACAGAGGTAAGAATCGCAAAATCGCTATACTCGTTACGTGACGTATCGAATTCAGACATAAGAATCCCGCTGCAGGTCTAGTTAGTCTAGTGGTCAGATTGTGCGTTTTGAAACAAATGTAGACATCCCGCGTTCAATTCCCGTCGGGGGCAAGATATGTTTCGTTTATTTTTTAAGGTTATAGTAGTAGCAGTACGACTCGATGTTGGCCTTTGCGTGAGCATTCAGCGAGTAAAGACCCCTGTCCGGGCTTAGCAAGAGCTGGAGCGACCCTTCCAGATTGGTTACACCCTGGTGGACAGAGATACTATTTTTAGAACTGTGACATTCCGTTTTGGTCATTAACTATAAGTACATTTTTAGTACGCCCCGGTACTATTCATGCTCTCGTTCGAGTTAGAAATTTAATTCCGGTTTTGTATTCGATTTTATATGTGTTCCGCGTGACCTAGGAGGTCCAGCTTGATTGGAACGTCTAGGAACGCCGCAGTAAAATTTCTTGCGCGCGGACTTCATCTGTTGAGACGCGAACGGGTCGTCTTTTTCAGCTTGGAAGGTACGAGCCCTTTTCCAGAGAAGCCTTTAAGACGTTAAGTCGATTTAAAAAATTTGTTTTGCGCCGAGTTGTTTGAGGTGGATTTTGTCGACTAACAACGTAGTGTTTCCCGCATTAGCCGTTGCGATTTGTTTTCGATTAAGTGAAGTGCTGTGAATACGGGGAAAATCTCGCCCGGAGTGAGGATTTTTGAAACGGTTTCTTTTCTGGTGAAGGCAGCCATTTTAGTACCTGGCGGTATTTTTTATTCTATGTGATGTGTAGTTTTCACCCTCCGTTTAAGAGAGGTAAGTTTCTTTATTGATTGCCGATTGTTTTGCCTTCTTGTATATTTAGTATTAGCATGGTTTTATTATTTCACTTTTCTTTCATTTCGGATCCGATTTATTAAGCTAAATTATCCGGCGTGACGTCATCCTAATTAGAAATTTGATTAGAGTTGATAGTTCTTTTTACTACACGGGTGGCCTAGTTTATTATTTATTTGTAACCATTTTTATTCATTTCGGACTCGATTTAAGTGACTAGTTTTTTCGGTGTAACGGCAAACTGATTCGAGAGTAATTTAAGCATTTGGGGCTTCTATATTTGAGTAAATAGTCGTTGTTATTTATTATAGGGATTTTACGATCGGCCAAATTAATCATCTTATTTTATTTCCGACGAAATGTAATGTAGATTTTCGGCAATTTTAGTAGTTCGATTTACTTGACTAATTCAAGGCAATTTAGATACGGGTGTGGAGTTTAACCATTGATTCCGATTTCGCTTTATCAAGGAAAACTATTTTTTACCGCCATTAGTTGGGATTAATGTTAAGACCGCTAATTTCATGGAATTCATTATATTACCGGAGCTAGAATCAATACCATGGGGAATTATGGTTTTTATCTTTAATTTTATTATTTATTCTTGGAATCAACTTCTAGAGATTCGTGTGGGTTGTTGATTTTAATTATTAATTAGACACTAAACCGGAAAATTCGTCCGGATTATCTATTTGCCAAACTCGTTTAGTGCGATGTTTTTATTCAAGTATATTTTGCTGCATCTGGGTCGCTATGTGGACCGTACTTGAACTTTTCACTTGAATTATTGAATTTAAATTCGGGAAGAGATACCTTTTATTTTATAATAATATTGGAGGGTCACTCAGAGCATTCATGTGGCAAAATTGGTTAGTATGATTTTTCATTAAAGATTATTTAGTGCCTTTGTTCGTTATTTAGATCATATTAGAGATCTTCTATCAGTATGGTGAATTTTATCCGTACCAGTCTATGAACGATTCATTTAATTGCATTCATTTATCTTTTATTTCGCACTATTGCTGTTAGTTACTGCTTTCCACGATTATATACGTTTATTTTGGCGGTGTCAAACTCGGTCCGAATTATGGGACTGCTTTTTTTCCTCTTTTTGAAAGACTGTAACATTATTTTTATCTGATGATGACGGCTTCCCTTGGGCGTACTTAATATTTTTAGTTTTTTTTGCGTGACTAATATTAAGTTATGATTGTAATATATTTCGATTGCTTTAATATATTATTACGGGGGTGCTCTCTTCTCGTTTATTCTTTTTTTAAACTTTTGGTTCAGTATTGAATTAGATTTAAAATAAAAATCTCTTCAATCGGTAATTTGAAATTTTGCTAAATTATTTTTTTTTTGAAAAATAGTATATAATAGCAATCGATTCACATATCGTTGTGACTCGTTACTAGGGAATGTTTCCATTCCTAGGGTCCTTCCCACGGGGCAGGTGTTTAGCAGTCCTCTACTGGGCTAGAACTGGTTGGTTCCCCTATCTGTCTGGATGGCTCTTTATTTACTTTTATTCAGGGCTATTCTTGCGGCCCCCTTTTGTTTTCTTTTTCAAATAAAGAGTCTAGTATTGTTTCTGCGGCGTTTTTATTTGGCTCGACAATTTTTAGTATCGTAATATTTTAGCTCTTCCAGATTTGGGGGGAAACTTTTTTGGCGAATCCCACCGGCCAGGTTATCTTGAGGAGCGGAGGTCTTGCACCAGGTTCCACGAATAACGCGGGGGTTTCCAGTTTGGTCCGTAACGAACTCGGTGGCGTCCAAAGAACCTCTCTCCAGGGCAGCAGGCAAATTGCGCGCTCACTTTACAACTTCCGTTCCAACCTGCCGGGTAAATATTTTTGCGGTGGATTACTGGTCGAATTCGGTAAGTGTGATTAATACTAATCTCGGTGGATCTCGTCATAGCTCCACGAGCCTGGAACATCTTTTAATTTTTTCTTTCTTTTCAATAAATATAAAAAAATATATAATATTTTAATTATACAGAAAGTGCGTCGCAGAGCCTCCAGTATGTCGAGTATGTACTCCTGGAGGCCCCGACTTGTACATGCACGGCTGTTTGAATCTCTTTGTAAATTTGGGTTAGGCGTCTAGGGATAGGACTAAATTTGCGATGCCAAACCGTGCATGCGCAATGGTGATACAAGAATAATGGGTATTATTATTGCTTTGCATGGCAATCAACAACAACTAACCCAAGGTTAACCCAAAATTAAGAAAGAAAAGTAAATTAATAATAATCAAACATAACCTTAAAAAAAGGTAAACAAAACATCTGTCGCGACCGACGCGACGGGAATCGAACCCGAAGCACAGAAATGACAGGCAAAACCTCTACCTACTACACCACCGAAGCGTTGAAGGAATTTCGCTAGAACTTACAGATATGGATAATTCCGATGGAATCGGCCATATTACGCATGCACGGTTTCGCATCGAAAATTTAGCCCTATGCATAGATGCTTGTCGTAGTTTTGTCTGGTTGTGCCAGGAGCAAGCGAAGCGAGCGGAAGGCCACGCGTGAAGAGTTAGCAGTACTCTAAAGTGAGGTTAACCCACCAACCAGAAGCGGTTAATATGGCATAGTCGCGAAGGATTGTAAAGGATCGTATTATGCTTTAGATTACCAGGCATCTAACGCTGAAGCTAAACATTTGCATTTCCAAGGTACAGCGTCTCGCCGCTACAGGGAGCTGTGATCTCGACTTCTGCCGAACGGCACAATTTATGGCGCTACATGCGTTGTTTAATGTTTTCATTTGTATTTTTACATTTTCACTTCCTACAATGTCCTCCGCTCGCTGCGAGGCGCAACGAACAAAAAGTAGCTCAAACTAACCCAAGGCATGCCAAAAACTAACTCAATAAAAAAAAACGACCGGGCGTCGAAGGGATCACTTTGCGTTCTAGAGACGCAAGCTTCACCAGCTGAGCCAACCTCACATTCCTGCTTTTCCCGAAAAGTGTTACACAAACGCGAGTTATGTGATGCAACCAGGCCGATAACCCGATGACCCAACTTTTCTGCCGATCAATTGTTATTATTTGTAATTAATTGTATACACAATATTTATAAGTTAGCAGAATCGGCATTTTATATCATTAGGTCACATAATTACATTTTACGTTTTACTTATCATTTAATTCTCGAAAGATACAAATCGTAGTTATTTTGATAAACAAAACTTTTTGTGTAGAATTATTTTGAATAAAATTACTTTTTTAAAAAGTTAATCTTCAATGATAATTACATCACTGGCGCAGTCGTTCGTGTAGGTGTCTCAGAGATTCCTGGTTTTGCAAGCAGCCCCATAAGAAAACGTTGTCGAAACCCAGAAAATCGTCAGTTTCAACTGTTTGCTGAGACACAGACTAACCCAAGGCAAGAAAACCACAGTTACGAACAAGAAAAACCGTAAGTGAGTTTGCCTTTCCACTCCCTTTCAATTTTTGTTTTACAATAATTGCTGTGTGTATATTTTAAATTTACTAAAAGTTCGATAATTCGTTACATTTATTAGAATTAAATTTATTAGTAATTTATTTTTTATTAAAATTGCTGTGTACATTTTAAATTACTAAAAGTGTGATAATTCGTTAACATTAATTAAATTTTAATGCCACATAGTGAAATTGACAATCTTACACAAAGCCTTTCAAATATTTCTCTTTCAAACATGGGTACCCTTACTGCCGCAAAAGAGATTGCTCACACACTTAAAACATTTAAAGAAAACAGTGACCACTTGGAATTTTTTATTTCAAGCGTAGATAAATTTTACAATAGATATTATATAGGTACTGTAGATGAATCTCTTAAAGAATTTGTGTTTGCTTCAATTTACTCTACATTAACCGAAGAAGCAGGCGATTTTAGACTTTGCAGACCAGATCTAACGACCTGGCCTAAAATAAAAGACGCTTTAAGACAACGATTTGGTGATAGAATAAACCGACAAGTACTCGCTCAACAGCTAAATTTTTTGATTCGATCTAGAAGAGAGCACATTTTAGACTTTATAGAAAGATTAAAAGTATTAAAATCACGTATTTCGTTAAAAATTGCTGCTGATGATTCTCTAAATCAAGGCACAAAAGACGCCCTAATGGAACAAACAGAATTAACGGCCGTTACAGTTTTAATGTCTAACTCTCCTAGCGAGCTTCGAACAATTATAATGTTAAACAATCCAAAAAATATCGACGACGCAGGTTCACTTGTCCTAAACCACTCCCTTATCGAATAAAAAATAAATGCTCGTACCTATTTCCCACGACAAGAGCCCTATATTCCACAAAATAGAACATCCCCCAAATAAATAACCGCCAAAACTTCCAGTTATATGCCTCCACCAAATCAACAACCTTTTGCTAACCACTTCCCAGTGCCAAATAATAACGATAACATTCAACCCCAGTTTTCAAGTAACGTAGGTACAATACCTAAACAACCATTTCCAAGGCAACCTATAAATATTCAACCCCAATCAGTACGTCAACATTTCCCTACTAACGAGCAAGTTTTTGGCAAGCTAAAAAATGTATTTTCTAAAGAAAATTCAAAAAAATTGACAAGTCCCCCAACCCCAATGTCTACAACCAGTAGAATGCCGTCGGCAATAAGTAGAAACACAGACGTTCACATGCGCTCAATTCAAAGCCGCAATATACAACGGCAATTGTCCCGAAATCAAAACTCATATTTCCAAAACCGTCACCCATTTACTGACTTAGCCTATCTAGCAGATAGCCCAACCCAATCACAACAAGAATTTGAACATTCCCCTGAAGAACAAGAATATCAAAACTGTTTCGAACCTCCCGAATATTATGAAGAAACAGAATATGTTCAAAATTATGAAAATCCGCTAGATTTACAAGAAGAAAATTTTCCCAACGACTTTCTAAACGAAAATCCGTCCTAAATCTAAATAGCTTTCAACTCAATTCTCTTCCCGACATTCAGCTTCAAAATCCCCCAGCCAAATTTCTCATCGATTCGGGTAGCCACACATCTTTAATCAGACCATCTATAGCGGAAGAATATATTTCACAATTAATTTTTCCTTGTAAACACACCCTAGTAACTTGTATCGGCAACACCAACACCCAAAGTAAGGCAAAAATCCCTCTATTAAAAGAATTCAATATAAACAATGAACTCGAATTAATTTTATATAGTTTTCATGACTATTTCGATGGAATAATAGGTTTTAGAGATTTACGCAAATTAGGTCTTAATATCGATATAACAAATAGACTTCTAAGGTTCGCTTTTAAAAGTTCGAAATGGCACTAACCCTTTGGAACTTCGAAATCAAAGCAACGAAAACATTGTCTTAGAATTCTATCCAGATTCAATTAGGGAAGTAGCTCAAGTATTTTAATTACCAAAATATCGAATAAATAACGTCCAACTTTCACACAATTCCGATCATAACCAAGACTTTTCACTTATGCGTACAGATCATTTGAATAGCGAAGAAAAAGCCTCCCTTAAAAAAGTCATCCTTCAATTTCCAGAAGTTTTACACAGGCCAAGCGAAAAACTATCTGGTACAAATACAGTTAAACATGAAATTAAGACCACAGACAATATTCCAGTTTATACTAAATCGTACAGGTACCCTTTTGTACATAAAAAAGAAGTACAAAAACAAATTTCTGAAAAGTTGGAAAATGGTATTATTCGTTCGTCTTCAAGCCCTTGATCCAGCCCCGTCTGGGTCGTGTAACGAAATAATTCGTTACATGGTTTTTCATGTTTTAAGATTTTTATATTGCAAAGTGATTTTTGTGCAAATATACATGCGATTTGGTTTCGGTATCTAGGTAAGATTTCGCTAGAATTTAGATCTTTTGTACATAGGTGGAGCTATCATTAGAATTATAGGCGTATTAGTTTTACGTCGTTTTCTATAAAAATATTTTTATTATACTGGCCTTTGAATAGAGGGCGATAGTAATATCGTGATTTTAATTGATGGTCTCCCACCTGCTCCTTTGAATGCGATTTGGACCGGTTCTAAAATCGAACGGCGAACGTTACTTTGGTCTCCAATTTCACGTCAAGGTGAGAAGCCATTTTTATTTTTGGTCGAATGTAATTTGGTTTTTTTGCACATTCGGCTTTTAACTTAACAAATTTATTTCTTTGTTTTAGGAGTGTCTTAATTTTGAAGTAATCATATTTCTATCAATTTTTGACTAGTATTTAGCTTATTTTTTAGAACCTTTCTTTTAAATACACTTTTTTGGGGACTTTTCATTTATTTGGCACTTATTTAAAAGTGTGCTTAACCTTTTCAAGGACGTGTACACATATGTGGACTTTTCCCAGAAACTTTCAAACTAACGTTGCCGGTCGCACCATATATGCTGCGTGGCCACAGACGTGGCCGTTATAATCAGTTTATTGTATTCTACGTGTAATTTTCCGATTTACGTTCACGTATTCACTGCTATTAGAGGTATTTATATAGTAAGGTTATGTACTCGTTCTGATCCTGTTTTGCAAGGCAAAGTTTTAGTGTTTTTGATCAAATAATAAGTTCAAAAATTGGTAAGTACTTTGCCATTTTATACAGTATGTAATGCAGAAAAGGTGATACATGTGTCTTGGCTAGCGTCTCTGTTTGAGCTATGTTTAAACATGTACACAAGTGTGTACAAAGAGTAGAAATGTCATTAGTTCTACTTATTGACTTCAACAGATCGTCAATGTTTTTTTTTAGAACCACACTCATTGATAGTATTTTTTTTTTCTTTCATAAGGTAATGGAAGAGGAAATTCCAACTTCTGTATTCTACGGAAAGGAAAAAGAGAGAATTCAGGTCATAAGTCTTATTTCAAATCCAAATGATTCAGATCTTGAAAGCATTGAGATAGACGATGATTGCGTCGAGTTACCATCCGATAGCTCCGGAGACAGCGAAAGCAGTGATAACGATTCAGAATATAATTTGCCTCTTAGCGACTTGGCAATAAAAATTGCACGGCAAAACTCGAAAAAAGATCATCGTGATCCAGATATTTGGTTTGCAGAGAAGGATAATGAACTGTCTGAAAATCCTCCGCAGTTTGTTAGCGACTACAGAATCAACGTAATGGGAGATACACCCTACGCTTTTTTTATGTCTTTATTTCCGGAAGAATTATTTTCCCATATAACCACGGAAACAAGTCGCTTTGCTGTTCAACAAGGAAAACACAATTTTTCAGTGGGACTTGAAGAGATGAAACAATTTTTTGGCATAAATATAATAATGACATACATATCCGGCGTATCGAATGTACTGGTCATCAGTAGAAGGCTTGGGACTAGGGATTATAAAAAAAACACAATGGCTCTAAAAAGATACGAGGAAATCAAAAGATTTCTGCATTTTGTAAACAATGACGATATAACCGAAGAAAATACCGACAGTTTTAGGAAAATACGTCCGTTTCTGGATATCTTAGCTAGGACATTTGAAGAAGCTGCAACAACGCCTGAATGTGTAGCTATTGATGAAATGATAATCCCCTTCAAGGGTAGACACAAATGTAAGCAGTACATAAAATCAAAGCCCAAAAAGTGGGGGTTCAAGGTGTGGGTTCGTGCTACTGTAGATGGCTATGTAACGAAATTTGAGATGTACCAGTCTTGTAAAAGCAAACCTACAAGTTTAGGAGTTATTGGAGACACTGTGGTTCGGCTTTGTAATGGATTAGAGGAGAAGAATCACAAGTTATTTTTAGACAATCTATTTACGTCGATTCCACTTATTTTAGATCTAAAACACAATGATATCTACGTGATTGGAACTATTCGACCCAATAGGTTACAAGGTGCAAGTGGTAAATTGACTAATATCAAAACTATCGCAAAACAACAACGTGGAACTTGTTCCATTACGACTTCCTTAAGTAATATTTCTATTATTAGATGGTCGGATAATAAAATTGTCCATACAGCGTCTTCTTTTTGCGGAAAAGAACCACACGATCTTGTCAAGCGATGGGATAAAACCTCAAAAACTCACATCGATGTTTTTAGACCACATTCCATAATAGAGTATAACCGTTACATGGGTGGGGTTGATATGGCTGACAAAATGGTAGGACATTATCCCCATGCAATAAAAAGCAAAACATATTATATGAGGATTGTATTTCATTTTCTAAACGTTACTCTAGTAAATAGTTGGATACTATACAAAAAGCAAAAAAATATTGGCATATCTTCCCTTGAATTCAAAGGTTCTGTAGCAACCGCAATGATATCTGTTGCTGAGAATCGTAAGAAACGAGGAAGACCATCGACATCGGGAACGAAGTTCCGGTAGTAAAGAAGAAAGCTTGGACCAGAGTAATTCCAGAAATAAGAACTGACGGCATTGGACATTACCCAATAACATTAGAATACAAAAATCCCCCAAGGTGCCATGAGAAGAGCTGCACAAGGAGAACACGTTACGCGTGTAAAAAGTGCAATGAAAGTATTTGTCCAGAATGCATGGAAAAGTTTCACAGCGATTAATAATTTCATATTTCGTTACTTTTAAATAAAAAAAAAATACAAAATGTTAGTTCCTCAGGCGATCAAAGGCCACAAATGTGTACGTTTAAATTTTAAGTTTTTTTTAGAAAAATAAACAATGTTTTTGTTCACCAAACATGATTTTAACGATTTTATACTCGAAAGAAAGTTAGTTTTATTTTTATAAGGATTTTTAATTTTTTCAAAAAATTCGTCCCCGAAAAGGTTAAGTTAAATTTAATCATTATTTTTTTTGAAGTAGACTTGAGTATCAGATTCATTAACGAATCTTGTATTTTTAAACATAGTTTAATCATTCATTAATGATCTTGTATTTTGGAACATAGTGTTATCAGATTCATTGACGAATCTTGTATTTTTAAACATAGTTTAATCATTGATTAACGATCTTGTATTTTGGAACATATTTTTATCAGATTCATTGACGAATCTTGTTTTTTTCTTTTAATCATAGTTAAGCCTTCATTTACAAATCTTGTAATTTATGATCGTAGATTTAATTTTTAAGCAAAAGAGTTTGAAATATTTTGATGAGATTGTTTCAATTACTGTTCATTATTGTTCATTTTTTTTGTTTAATATCAACCAACATTCTGGTCTAAAACAAGTTTTTCTGTTTGCATATTTTCACGGAAATTGGCCAAAGAGCTTGGATTGATAATCAAGCATCAACCGAGTGTACCATTGCAGCATTAGACGTATCAGCTCTATAAGACGTTTTTTTTTTGCCCTCTGGTGTTATCCTTACCCATAAAGACCTAACAAATAACAGGCAATTGGAGAAAAAGGGAACGAGGTGAAGAGAAGTGTGTCCAACCAGGGTTGAGCGTCTAATCTAGCTAAGTATTTTATTTGCAAACGTAAAAATCACTGCTGGATCAGATTTTTTTTTTGGTTTTGACTAATTTCAAATATTAATATTTTAATTGTTTTTTTTTATCTAACATCAATTTAATTCTTCAACTCTAGAGGAACTCTGTTCAACAAAGTTGTAATTTGGATTGTTTATTTTAATAGTATTTATTGAAATAAAATTATTGTAAATTTGTTTTTAAGAACATTTTTTATTTCCGGCAAGAACGAGATTCTACAGTTCTCAACGTCTATTAAGTGATTTTAGTTAGCTTTTAAGCTTTTATTGGTGATACTTGACAGTTCTTTGAGAATTGAGGAATTTCTGGCGCCCAAGAAAAATCCTTACTTACCAATAAGATAAACTCGCGACCTATCCGGCAACTTAGAATATTTCCGAAACAACATCAGGAACTTAAATTGTTACAGTCGTTCCCAAAAAGGCTGACGCGTCTATGAAACAAAAATGGAGAATAGTTATAGACTATCGTAAAACTAACGAGAAAACTATTTCAGATCGTTACGTCATCCCCAACCTTTCCGATAAACTTGGCCGCAGCCAATATTTTACCACACTGGATTTAGCCTCTGGCTTTCATCAAATAGTCATGCACCCAAACTCCATTGAGAAAACTGCTCTCAGTGTCAAAAATGGACACTACGAGTTCCTCCGAATGCCCTTTGGCCTCAAAAACGCCCCTGCAACCTTCCAAAGACTCATGGACAACGTCCTTAAAGATCTCCAGGGTAAAATCTGTTTAGTATATATGGACGACATAATTGTCTTTTCTACCTCCTTGCAAGAACATATTTCAAATTTAAAAGCCGTCTTTCAAAAACTCAAGGAAAGCCACCTTAAAATCCAGCTTGATAAATGTGAGTTTCTTTGCAAAACTGTAGAATTTTTGGGTCATGTCATTACACCTGAAGGCGTAAAACCAAATCCAAAAAAAATAGCAGCTATCCAAAAATTTCCATTGCCAAAAACATCTCGTGACATTAAGTCATTTTTAGGTTTAATTGGCTACTATCGGAAATTTATAAAAAATTTTGCACACCTAACGAAACCATTAACAAATTGCCTTAAGAAGAATAAAAAAGTGGAACACACCCCTCAATTTGTCCAAAGTTTCGAAATCTGCAAGACTATACTAATGAACGACCCTGTACTTCAACATCCAGATTTCACAAAACCCTTCGTTCTTACCACGGACGCTTCAAACGTCGCTATCAGTGGAATTTTGTCTCAAGGTCCTATTGGCAATGATTTGCCAATCGCATATGCTTCACGCACCCTAAATCCCGCAGAAATAAACTGTAGCACCATCGAACGCGAACTTTTAGCTATAGTTTGGGCGACCAAATATTTCCGCCCCTATCTTTATGGGACCCAATTCAAAATTGTCACAGATCACAAACCGTTACAATGGCTATTTTCTGTTAAAGAGCCTAATTCTAAACTCACTCGTCGGAGACTGAAACTTCAAGAATATGGCTACGAAATCGTGTATAAAAAAGGGAAACAAAATTCTATCTATTCTATCCTGCATACAAATTAATCCAATCGAAGACGATCAAATGCAAGAACGCCCTCACAGACGACCCTTCAGAAGAGAGTCGGAAAAACGATCAACCACTGCGGCCCTTATTTTCCGAACTTGAGGAGGGAGGAGTTATGTGATGCAACCAAGCCGATAACCCGATGACCCAACTTTTCTGCCGATCAATTGTTATTATTTTTATTAATTGTATACACAATATTTATAAGTTAGTAGAATCGGCATTTTACATCATTAGGTCACATAATTAGATTTTACGTTTTACTTATCATTTAATTCTCGAAAGATACAGATTTCTGATCAGCTAGTTATTGCATTTATAGCAATACAGCAATATAATAATTATTTAACCCTCTTCCTACATTTGCAGTATGCATACATTTACTCCATCTATCTAGGTAGATACCATAGGCGTATATTAGTTATATGTCTATGGTAGATACCTACCATTGCAATAAAAAAATGAGACCTGCAATTGCAGGTATTATTATTTCTACTAGATTTTATACCTTATCAAAATTCAAATAATCATATAGATAACACGAAAAATAGAAGATTTCTCAGCAACAATAATATTTCTTGTCAGTTTTGTTAAAGTTAAGAACTAGAATATAGAAAAAAAAACATTTCCCAGTTTTTTTTATCACAATGGTAGCTATTGCAAGAATATGAGCATGCAGCCAGTCCTAGTGCAAATTGCTACATAATTTTGAGTTTGATTGTTGGATGCATTTCGAAGGTTTGAAAAATCATTCGGTTTCGCTGCTTGATTCCTACCTAGTTGGCATTAAAGAGTTCATGACCAACAAACTATTGCCACAGCTTACCGTAACAACCAGCTCGAGGACTCCGCGGCGGCACCTTTCATGTGGTAGGATTTGCTTGACTCTACATATCTCTCTCGCACTGCGGGTGGAAGTCGGGGACGGATTTAAAATATTTATTTTATTTTAAATAGGCGTTACCAGTATCGCATTAAGTATTTTTTAAATGGTTTTCTTTTAGTTATTTATCAATCTTATATTGAAAGAAAATGTTTTATTCTTTGTACCTCAATGAGTAAACAGTTTGGGAATTTACCAGGTTATTTGTTCAAATGCCTACCTACTCTGCAAGTGCCTAGGTATAGGTATGATGAGTAATAATAACAAATACCTAGGTACTTATATTTACTTGAAGCCTATGCGTGTAGGTATATAAAAATAAAAAAATAATTTAAGTACTTAAAAATAAAAAATAATTTAAGTACTTATCTTTTTATTACAGTTGGTATTATGATAATAATTATTTTATTTACAAATTACAAGAAAATATCTAAACACATTTAAAAAATAAATAGCCTTACATTTCCGACAGGCCGAGGCCCAGTTACAGTTAGAACAACAATTGAAACAAAATAATGATTTTAATATTTTTTATATATGCCTTTTTTACACTCAGAAAGGTAGAGGTAGGTAATGTCTTACTTCAACTTAAGTTTGTAAAAAGAAGGATTTTAACTGAAATAAAATATGCTAGCATGACCTTTTGTACCTAAATTTTTACCTAGTTTTATAACACCTAATAACAATTATATTACAATCACAATTACAGAGACATATAGTTGGAAAGGTTTTATGTTCTTTAATTGGAACGCTTGCAGTTTTTTTTGGTAAAACCGTCTAGACCCGTCTGTACCTTCCTATTTATTTATTGCTCAATTGGAGACTTTTTATAATAGAGGCAGAGGCCTTTAACAATCTACATATTTAAATATTTACAGACATATTTACTACTCTAATGATAGGATTTATTTCTGCTGTATTAAATGCACTGCACAAAATATACTAATTATACAATAAATTTACAAAAAAAAACGAACAATAATAAATAATAAATGAAAAAGACTCAAAACAACCTTATGTATTATTGGTATCTCCATATAATTAATTTGTTTTTGTTAATGTTTTTAAAATTACTATTAATTGTTTTTAGGGTAAAGTAGAGCTTTACCCTCAAATATAACCTTATAACAAATAACTTGGGGTAAATATTCACATGGTTGAGTAAAATGTAATACACTACATAATTCTATAAGTCTGCTGCAAACATGATTTTTTGTTATACAATGTTTAAAATTGTATTGAAATATTAATTCTATTCTACAAATAAAATCTACAAACGCATCAGTGGGCATTTTTAAATTACCAAGTTGCAGCAAGTTGTTTTCTCCGTATTTTGATATGCTTTAAGGAAGCAATATAAAGATGAATCGTCTAATTCGCTATGATCCTTACTATATTTTATACAAGTTTGACAGGAGTGAACTTTAACACATTTATTCAACAGATAGCCACATACGGACCGAACAAAATTTCTTTGTAACAGATCGTCTTTTGAATAATCTGCAATGATTTTTTGTTCGGGTTGCTCAATAGTAAGGTGTTCCTGATCCTCAGGTACAGTTGCGTCGTTCAAGTCTGAGTAACATTGGATCAGAATCTGCCTCGCAGTTTTCTGTCTCCGAGTGAAGCAAGTTTGTACATTGTAATTTTCTGAACGTCCTGTGAAACTGTGTAGATGTCGGATTTATGCAGTTACCGTTTTCTCTTCTAATTTGACCAAAATGGTTTTCCAAGCAATCCTGATTTAGTTTTTTAGTAAATAAATAGTAAAAACCGGCAATATTATGTAAATAGCTATATAAGTCTATGGTACTGTTTATAGAAATTTTAATGCCATTGAAACATTTAATTTTTTGTTAGTTAGTAATACGGCCCTGTAACGAATCATGATTTGACGCCCGTTAATTAGCCATAGTTTAAGTGATTACTCGAGCTATTTGAACTTACCTATAACGAGAAGATATTTGCTGCATCGCTGGCCTTCATCATATTTTAATGACGTTGTTTTTTTTTATTAAGGCTTAACGCGTTCGTCATTAATTACAATTGAATATTTCGGCGTTTGTTTAGGTTAAGCGTGTGATTTATTTCACCAAGTAAAGCCTACTATTTCTCGTTGAAATACAGTGTTGCCATAGAATTAATCTGCTTGAATTACTGGTCATTTTCTCATCTGTATTCTTTCTTTTTACGATCAGCTGTGAGATTTCATTTAACAGTAATAAACCGATTCTTTGTTTGTCTATTTACCTGTTTTATTTAATTAGCATTTGATTAATTCCAAAGGAGAGGCCCGCTACAGTAAGCATCTGATTTTTTTTATTATTTGCGCCCAATAATTGAAACGTTCTGGATTTATTTTTTTTATTAATATTTGAGTATTTGCTTATTACCGACTTTGATTTTTTATTAAATTGTGGGTAATTATTTTTCCAATATTAATACTGATAAATTGCCGGCACATAAATATCTTATTTGATTTTCTAACTTATTTTTGTTGTTTTATTTATCGATTTTCTTGATAAGGGAAGAAAAAAAAATAAAAATTTTTTAGTATTCCTTTTTATTTTGTTGCGAATCTTAAGCTAAAACGAGTTCCAAAATTCAACTTTGGGGTATTTCTCGCTTGTGCCGTCTACAAGCATGTGGCACCTTAAATAAATAAACCCACCCCTACTCTCTGACATTTGAGCTAGGGCCTAATTTATACGCTCGGTGACAACTCGTTCTAGCCTACGACATTGACATACGGAAATTCCATCAATATCTAATTTCAAATTCTCAAAATTATTTTTTTTCTTTCTATTTGAGATTATTCACTCCCAGTTCTTTCTAAGCTGGAGTGAAGGTTTTGCGCCAACTAGAAGGACAGAAAGAGCGTAATAATTTTTTGGCGCCCAACGTGGGCCTTGATTTTTTATCTATTTTTGCATTGTTTTAGTCTAAAATTTGTTACTTGCGAACAGCACTTCCTAAAGCTAATTTAACATCTAAGGTAGCCTGCTTATATGCCGACTTCCTTTTTATTAACCAATTAAAATCCCGTATTCCAGATATATTTGTTTAAATATGAGAAATGTCACTTGAATATAACATTATTGGGTAATAAGAAATGCATTTTCTAGAAGTAGAAGTCGGCATATAAGGCGGTCTTTAAACTTGCCTACTAAATGATCTTTTTTATTGTTTCAGTAAATTCAAACTTATGTTGTGAACCAGCCAATAGTAGTAGCCTGGAGAAATTGCAAGGAATTGATGATAAGCTTGAAAAGAATAATTATTCTGTAGATAATACTCTGTAACAGTTTAGGCACAGTATTTTAGTACCTCATTTACTGGAAGTGCTGTAAAAATTCAGGTGTAAAAGGTAACTAGTTGAAGAAAAACAGCTGTTTGCCTTTCAAACCGAATTGGTAACAATAATTCATATAAATATTAAATTTCAAATATCAATTATACAGAATTTAAGTTGATGCATTGATGATTGATTGATGATTTTTATCAAGGTTAGGAAACACCCTGTATTGTTAATGTCAAAAATCGTTCCTCTAATTTGACTTCATTAAGTTTAAAACATACAGCCTAAATGGTTACGTTCAGTTTATCCATCTCACTGTAAATTTATCAAGAAGAGAATTTCCTTTAAATTATGTCAACAATAATGTTCTTTACAATAATAATTCTCTTGATAGAGTTGCTCCTGACAGCCTACTAAGAGACCAGAGGATCATCGTCAAGGATTGTTAACACAATTTAATCTATGACGATTATTTTCTTAGTAAATTTACGAAGAGATGGTTCAACTGGAATGGACCCTAACAAGGAACTAATATTTTTCTAGTGTAGCTTACTTTGATTAACTTTTTATGAGCTACTATTCTACAGTAATGAAACTACATATTAATTTCTAGACATAAATGTATTTCTACGTCGATAGTCCCGCATTTTGATAATGATCTTATATGTATGTATAATTTTGCAGGCTCAGATATGATTGTTGGGTCTATTAATGTAAAATTCAATAATAGATCAGGATTAGATAGAAGGCCAATAGGACACACTTGCAGCCTCACATTAGAATTGGCAATGGAATCTGACAGTTTTATTGACTTTAGGCATGAGTTCACCACAATTCTGAAATCAAATGTCTGGAACATTGAGATAGTTTAAAAATGCCATGCTATATTACTGTTGCTGGTCACGATTACTAGCAGAGCGGTAGGGATGCAGTGCAGCATTGACAATAAATCTAAGTTGAATCTCTTAGTCCTACTTCATCCATTTACGAGATGATACAAGGTGGTGCGGTTAACATCGTTCGATTTTTAGTGAAGGGCATCTGACCTCCCTATCGCCCGTTACAGTACTTGCTGTTGAATTTTTATAATCTTATAATTTATTTTATAATCCTGCCATATTTTTGTGCGAGTTGGCAACATGGTGAATAAGTCGGACATAGAGTCCAGCTCTCAGGAGATCTCTGTTTTGTGTAGTAAATGTAGCGAAAAATTGAAAATTTCTAGTGCTTGTGCAAGTTGTAAGTCACCTTTACATGTTAAATGTGGAAATAAAGTAATCAGTGAAGATATAAGTGCAAAACAAGTACTTTTCTGTGACCACTGCTATGCCGTTCATATCAGTGACAAAGACGACCTTGACAACTCGATGGAAACAGTCATCGAGGTAGAAAACAAAAAAGACACACTTAGGGAAAGCCTTTTCCTGAGAAGGGAAAATGTTATTCTGCAAAAATTAATTGATGAAAAAGAGGAAAGAATCCAGCTTTTAATATTTAAAATTCAAGTGTTGGAAAAATTCCAGGAAAATAAAGAGCGAATAACCGGCAAACCGAGCCCAGTTCTGACTGCCCAATTACGGAACCCGAGAGCCACAAAAACTCACGTGGTCCCACGAAAAAATTAACAGCGCAGGACAATAACACAGCATTGCGCTCCTCTACTAAACATGCATCGCCAGTATTGACCGTAAATAGTGATAACCTCGCAAATGTCGCGAGATCACATATAAATACAAACAAAAACAATCAAAATAAAATAAAACCTATACATTCCACCGAAGTTTCTGCTGCGATCCTGGAGACTCAAACAAATAATGTGCTTAATAAATACATAAATATAAATAGTGACAGCGAAAACCAGGAAAATGGTGATAATTCTGGTGAGTGGAAAAAAGTGCCATATAATAAAAAAAGAAAACCGGTAGTGGGAAGAAATGAATCTATTCATGGTGTAAAGGGAGTGCCAAAGTGGACTGATTTTCATGTAAGTAGACTAGATCCCAGTACAAAAAGTGAAGAATTATTGTCAATGCTAAAATCTCATCTAAAAGAAGTTAAATGCGTAGCTTTAACATCCAAGCATCCTGAGATTTATTATTCTTTTAAAGTTTCGGTTCCCAATCATTTGTTTAAGGCTACATTGAATCCGGATCTTTGGCCTTCAGGAACCTGTGTAAACCGATTTGTTCAGAAACGCAAGGAGATACACCCTCTGAAGTAATATTTGACCCCAATGTTTTGGTCCTAAACATTAACATAATAAACCAAAATAAGGCAAATTCCTTATCGGAGGAACTGACACACTATACTAACTTACACTTTTTATGTTTGATTGACATAGGCATCTCAAAAGATGCCCTCGAATACTATTTTTTTGATGGGTACAAGCTTGCCAATTCCTTTCACAGGAGCAGTACTAGTCATGGAGGGGTTGCTCTGTGGGTAAAGGAATCCACAAAAATTGTAAATATCTATGACAAAACACCCTGTGTTGACCGACATTTTGAATATTGTGCTACTACCTGTATAATAAACAATATAAAGTATGTAATTGTATTGTGTTATCGATCACCAATAGGCGATGAAAACGTTTTCCTGGAAACCCTAGAAAGAGTTTTAGCTAATTTATACAAAGTTAATGTAAATATAATCGTGTGTGGTGATTTTAATTTTGATTTATATAAAAATCCTTATTTTAAAAAAATGTGTTGTCAAATGTATTGTCTAAATTTTCAATCTCTTGTTTCTTGGCCAACTAGAGTTACAAAAACCACATGTACATCAATTGACCATATTTTTACCAATTTTAATCATAATAACTCCTTCTGTACGGTGTTTGATAATGTTATATCAGATCACAGAACAGTATATTTGGAAATTCCGTCTATGACAAAGGCAATAAAGAGACAAACTAAGAGCTATACTATTTCAAGAATTAGAAGAAGTTTTTCACGAAACAATATTGAGTGTTTTAAAAATTCGCTATGCGCGGAGAGCTGGTCAAATGTTTATTCTTGTAGCGATTTAAATACTGCTTTTGATCTGTTTTATACCAGTTTTGTATATTATTTTAACCTACACTTTCCCGAAAGAAGGTTCTACTCATCTACCACCGGCCAAAACAATTGGATAAACAATGAAGTAAAAGTTTCTAGCTATAATCTTAAAAACTTATTTCATTTAACACATGGAATTCCTGTGTTAGAAAAACAATATATTGATGAAAAAAGAAAACACAAAAACTTGATAAGGAGATCAAGGAAGACATTTTATCAAAACAAAATATACAATTTCGAAAATCCAGGCAAGACAGTATGGCAAATTGTATCCGAACTATCTAACCAAAATAAAAGTAAATTATGTAACAGCAATATTGAACTGCTGGTAAATAACATTTTGATATCAGATCCAAATAAAAATGCTGAACTTTTAAACAACTTTTTTATAGAAACGCCCAAAAATTTAACAAATCAAATTCAAAATTCAAACAACCCACATCTGCAAAGGGACATAAATCCAGAAACTTTTACTTTAAACAGTTATACGGAAAATGATTTATTTAATCTATTAAACAGTAAACTAAAAAACAAAAAATCATCCGGTCCGGATGGAGTTCCTATGTTCTTAATAAAAAAGGTACTAAGTTTAATTATTGCTCCGCTGACTTATCTCGTCAACTTGTCATTTGAAACAGGGACTTTTCCAGAACAATTAAAATGTGGCAGGGTAGTTCCAGTCTTTAAGAAAGGAAATCGGGAGAGTGTAGAAAATTACAGACCGGTGACTGTCACAAATGGGTTTTCAAAAATTTTTGAGAGCGCCTTTCTCGGCCGCTTATTGGTTTTTCTTGAAGACTGTGCTATTTTGCTTGATAACCAACATGGTTTTCGCTCCAAACGAAGCACACAAACAGCGGCCCAGGCTTTCTTTAGACAAATGGTCCACAGTATCGAGGCGGGCGAGTGTCCTGTTGGAGTGTTCTGTGACCTCAGCAGGGCATTCGACTGCGTCGATGTTGAGACCATGTGCTCTACATTGGATGCCATAGGAGTGAGAAATACACCAAAAAAATGGGTAAACAGCTTCTTAAGCTTTCGTGAACAATATGTATCAGTCTCACACAAATCGGGATGTTCAATCGAAAACATAAATTCAAACAAAAAGCCTATAGAAATGGGGGTCGCTCAAGGTTCGATATTGGCGCCACTATTTTTTATTTTATATGTCAACTGGATTATCAAGGTTCTTCCGGAAACCTTTTTTGTGATGTTCGCCGATGATCTGTCTTTGATTCTGTCAAATATATGTGACAGAGATTTGATTGATCAGTGCAACACCGTACTTGCAAGATTATGCGATTGGTTTGCCCAAATAAACTTATTTTTTAATGTAGATAAAACACAATTGATTAGATTTCATACGTACCAAAAAAGGTGTGAGAATGTTGTATTGAATATCAATGGTAAGGACATAAAAAATGGTGATTCTGCCAAATTTCTAGGCTTCCACATTGACAGGAATCTAAACTGGAAAATTCACTGTGAAAAACTAATATCAAAAATAAACAGTTCCAATTACGTTATAATAAACCTCAGAGATGTCCTGACTCAAAGACAGCTACTAAACGTTTATTATAGTAAGGTAGAGTCGCATTTGAGATACGGGATATGTCTCTGGGGAAACTCGGCTTTTTTTGACAAAGTTTTTATATCTCAAAAAAGAGTTGTTAGGAGCATTGCAAATCTAAAAAACGATGAGTCCTGTAAACCATCATTTGATAAGTACGGTATTCTTACACTCACTGGGCTTTATATTCTCGAACTATGTTGCTATATTGTTCAAAATAGATCTACGTTTTTAAACGTTGGTGAATATCAGCGTGGTATGCATACAAGAAACAGTTCCCAATATTATGTTCCGCGATATCGGCTTGATCTAACATCAAAATCTCCTGACATTGCCGGCCTGAAAATATTTAATCATCTGCCTGTAGAACTTCAGGATCCAGTTCTAAAATTTTCCACGTTCAAATTGTTACTGAAGAGATTGCTATTGGAGAAGTGTTTCTACAGTCTAAAAGACTTTTTTGATTGTAATGTGTGGTAACGACTCTTGCTATTTTATGTACTCTAGTTATTGGTAATTGTATCATACTTTTGGTTAAGGTACTTTTGTTTGACGATTCCTATACAAATGTAATTTTTGTCTTTTGGAAAATAAATGGAAACTAAACTAAACTAAACATCTCCTATTACGAGTAGTTATAATAAGTACGTTACATCATGGCCTTTAAGTTATATGTTTAGTGTTAGTGTAATTTTAATTTTAAATCTTCTTTAAGGGTTGCTTACACCATAAAGTGATAAAATGCTGGCGTAAGTCTAGGCCGTCATTTGATATTTACTTCCCTCTAGTTTTCCTGCATTTGGCACTATCAAATCTCAACTCAATATTTAAACCAGCATTTTATTATACCGTGCAAGCCAACCTAAAATGATTTAATTTAGTTTTGATCTCCGTGAAATGTTTTTACATTTTACTTCCTTTTAGTTTATATACTGGTTTAAAAAATAAAAAATGCAAAACAAAATTTAACTGCGAGTGGTGAAATTCTAAAGAATAAACTTACAATGTTTGGAATACATGTGCCTGCTTATACTTACTTTTCAATTTTCCGCATAGAAATTATAAGCTTTTTTTGTGAAGTTATTTATTCTAAACGTGGATTCCTAAATAAACAAAAATGTATGTCATTCAATTCTACAACACCGCACAACCTATTTTCCAAATTGACGCATCCAAGCTCTCACACACAATTTCAAAGTTAAACACCCAAAAATGGTAAATAGGTACACTATAGTCAAAATTAAATAATTGCTATTTGATTGCGTTCCAAGTTTCTGGCGGGACCATGGGTCACAACTTATTTTTATTTTCTTAGTATAAACTACAGTAAATCCAATAAACTGAAAGCTTGTCTTAAACTTAGATACAGATTTATCGCCTCGTAGGGATCACTAGGTTCATTTTGAGCCAGGTCATTATCATGGATAACGATTTTGCAGAGGTGATAGATAGATAAAATAAGTACATTCATCTTTGCATGCCTCCACCATATGTAATTTGTAGTTTCAAACATCTCTGGTACCTGAGACAATAAAATAGGTCTCCCATGAACCACATTACTATTACGACTCCTTTGTATGCGATGGCTATTCCATTCAGCTTTGACTGTCTTTAAATCATTCTGTAAAAAAATTAAAACTTACATAGGTACTAACTAATATCGGCTATAATTCGAAAACGGTAATAGTTAAAAGTAAACGTTAAAAGGGAAAAAGATGGGTCTTATTGGGGACTTTAACGTGCCGTATTCTCCTCTTCCTTTGTTTCGTTTTTTACAAATCAGTCAAACGTGATATTTTTATTTTCCTAATTTTCTCGGTAACGGAAAAAGTTATCTCAAATCGGTTGCGTCGCGTCGTCTCCGGTTCGATCGAAAAGTTTCTATAACATTTTTCGATAGGAGTTTAAATAAGGCAGGTATTCGATAAAATATAACTTTCGTTTAAAAAATTCGCATTTTTCTTCAGATTTTGCCACAAAATAGGGAATTTCGTAGGGGGATGATCTTTTTTATTTCGAATAATTTAAGTGGGGGGTTTTGGGTGCGCGGAGTTCGATTTTCGCATCGAGAAGATCGTACGATTTTTCTGTACCGAAATATTTTGGAAATATGGCCTAATTTTCATCTCATTGCCATTTTTTTAATTTCCGTCACAAATTGATCCAAGGTTTCTCCACTATCCTGTTTGTAGGAGAAAAATTTGTATCTCTCATACGTTAAATTTTCTTATGAGAGAATGTGTGCTTCAAATTTGTTTAACAGCACATAGTTCATCTTCCTCGTTATCCTCAAATTTGAAAGTTGTATATAGCTTGAAACATTCTTCACCAATGAAATGAAGTGCTTGGGCACACTGAATGGCTTCAACCTTCTTATTTATTTCGCCCGCAACCAAATAATTTTCGTAACGAGAAAGAAATCAGGTTTTCCAATTTTCGGCAGCATGTCCCGCCAACTGCATGGGGGCTACTCGCTACTCCTCTCCTATCTCCCATTATTTAATGATTAATTTATTTCACTGGCGAACACTATTATTATTTGTGGTGAGAACGACGACTGCGCCACGTTAATTAGCATATCGCTAATTAAATAATTAATTATTTTAGATTAAATAGAACGTTATTAAACAATGAAAATATTAAACAACTGCAACTACATGGTATTGACACAACTTACCAAATAATCAGCTAACCGACTCTCGTCGGCGCCTTTGATCTAAGTGAAAATAAAAATCTGACGTCACCGACGCCATTTCGAGTTAAAACACAGGGCCGGGATTAGCATTATTCAATTTTAAATAAACAGGATTGGAGGTTTGATATCATATCTTTTGTTTTAGTTTTATCGTTGATTGGCTTCAATCAACGGTTTTAGTTAATTTTTATTTGTATATTTGTGTACCTACATTCTCGCTGGAAGAAAAAAAAAGATATCAATTTTTGGTTTAAATATGGGTACCTATACGTATTTTTTTTTAAATATTGCCTTAAGTGGGAAGAAATTAAATACAAACCACTGAAATCATAGAAAAATTATTTATTTTACAAAAATAACTATTTTTGGTAAAAAATAGGTTTGTTATCAAATATTTATCTATTTAAAAGTAAAAGAGTTTAATTATTGAGTTTTCCATATAATAAGCTTATCTTTATTAATACTTTTAAAGTTTTTGTTAAAATCTTTTAAAGTATAATATATCCTAAAAATAGATCATTTTTTGCTATAAAAGCAACAAAGTCATCGTGGCAATGGGGAACTTGCATAAAAATTAAATTTGAAAAATATTACTCACAAACATAAGTTAATACTATTAAAAGAACCACTGCTCACAAAAAACTTAATTTTTTATTTTTGTATAATAAATATAAGCAATTAAAAACTGCATAATTCAAATTATTCTTATAACGCGCCGTTCTTGGCTGGGACCGGTTGTGACGTCAAGTAGCTCGTTTGTCGTCGCGCCTGACGGACGGCAGAGCAGGGAACGTCTTAGCTTCCATTATTATTATTAATATTAAAGCACAGATTAAAGTACAAATCAACAGGAATTATAACAAACACCCTGGCAATTCAACGACAAGCTGTAATAAACGTAAATATTTTAATACTTGTGGCTGCCGATGCCATACTGCCTTCACTGACATTTTAAGATGATATGACAATGACTGGTTTCCGATCGAACGAGCGGTGTGACGTCACGTGTCGTTTAAAATGAGTAGCTTGCGGTCACAACTTTAATTCATTATTGCAAATTAAATATTGCGATTTGAGGGCTGATATTTGGTGTGTGCTGTCTCTATAGGTAGGCAAATATATTAAAGAAATAAAAAAAAAATGTTCAAGTTCCCTATTCTTCAGATTTCCGTATATATCTTTGGAAGCGTTTTCATATGCACGAAAAAATATATAAAGGGAGGTGTCATCCAAATCTTGATGTGCTTTTGAATATACCATGCCAGTTTGGCATGTGTGGATCTCCTTGCATCTATTTAATAGCTCTGGAAAACTTAAAATAGGGACGTGGACTTCATTTTACTCCATCTCTAATGGTCTTCTTGCTACCATGGTGAAAAGTAGCCAAAGTACCGATTTTCAACTGTTTATAGCTATGATAGTACTAACTCTAGACTCTAGAGGTATAACATCGTATATCAAATATGCTTAGAATTTTAAATAGAATCCGAAAATGTAACACACACCACCACTGTGTTTGATTGAAAAAAATGTAACTTTGTTTGACCACTGTATATAAAAAGTGACAATTAAAAATATATAAAAAAAATAAAGATCGTTTTACTAGGAACAACTTTTGTATTAAAATTTTTTTTTGCAACCCTGTAGTTTTCTAGATAACGTATAGGCCCCTTTTAAATGGGCCACCCTGTACAATAATTATTTTTCCTACAGCCGTGCGCAAAATAACTAATTACTAAATTCAAATGAAATCGCAAAATCGACGAATGCCGCAGCATCCTTATTTTACGCTCTAGAGCGTACATGGAAAAGAAAATTCTCAATTTTTGCATCAAGTGTGTTATGAATAGTCATGGCAACCAAAAAAGACAAACACAGTTGAATTTTTTTTTAAATTAATTTTTTACCACCCTGTATATGATTTTAAAAATTTTATTTGTACGTCGGTAACATTTACGTGGATCCCTCTAACCGTTTCCGTTATAAAAACGAAAAAAAAATTTCTAAAATATTTTTCGAAAAATTTAAATTATAACGTGGGTACTCTAGACAGGGGTATTTGAGTGCGGGGAGTTCGATTTTTGTATCTAAAAAATCGTACGATTTTTCGCTACAGAAATATTTCGAAAAAAGTTTTTTTAAATTACTTTTTTATGTGATTTTAAATTTTTATTCGTACGTCGCGTCGGTAACATGTAAGTAAATCTCCCTAACTGTTTCCGTAATAGATATTTAAAAAAAATCAAAAATATTTTTTGAAAAAATTAGAGGTATAATTAAAGGGTAAATAGGAAAAAGATGGATCTCATGGGGTACTATAATGTGCCGTATTCTGTTCGATCGTACAAATTTCGTTTTTTTTTCAAAGCGACCAAACGTGATTTCTATATTTTCTTGATTTTCTCGGTAACGGAAATAGATATCTAAAATCGGATTGCGCCAGTATCTGCGCCGTCTTGGGGTCGATCGAAAAGCTTCTATAAAATTTTTCGATAAGAGTTCAAATATAGCAGGTATTCGATAAATTATAGTTTTCGTCTCAAAATTTAGCATTTTTCTTCAGATTTTGCCACGAAATAGGGAATTTCGTTTATATAAACTTATTGTCTTAAAATCACTCAAAGAGACCTCCTGAAGTTTGGCCATGTACTTAAATAACACCCTGTCTATAAGAATGACCTCATGAAACGTACCAGTGGTCATTAAACCGTTGCTTTAGGAAAAGATCGCTGTCATTAAATTATAAATTAGTTACATTTGAACTTTAGAAAGTGTTTTGTGTTCTTCCTAATTAAATTATATATTGTTAAGAAGAAAAACCGACTCATTATATTTACGTATTTTTGTTATATAGTTCTTCTCCTATACAATTTATTTAGCTTTAAAATGCAAATATTTATAAAGCTATAAAAAGCTTGCGAAACACCGACTACCAAAAGCACTTTAAATTTAAATACTTTGAAAAAGTTTAAAGAAATAACAATATTTTAAAACTTCAGGTAAGTTCAATTTACTCTAAGTAACGCAAATTTTGGAAAAAACACCTAACTATTACTTGCTACTACATTGTATTTATTTTGGGTTTAAACAAATTACTGAATATCTTAAATACTTCTGAAAAATAATTATTATGGTACTTAATATTAGATCTATAATATTAAATACTTAATAGTACCGGTCTTGGTTTGAGTTACGTAAGTACATCTTCTGGCTACTTATTTCAGCTCTGACCGGTTCTCTCTGCATATCGATTCCATACTCAACGTCGCTGTCGTCTTCCGTAGGATTGAACGGCATCGGCATATCGATTCTCATCTCCACTACTGCTTTCCTCGGCATTACAAACCAAACAGCTTCGTATTTTCTTCCAAATTGATCGCTTTGTTGTTGCAGCATCATTTGAACATCCGGCGATAAATGAAACATGAACGCCAGAATAATCGTTTGTCCAGGATGTGCATGTGAATCCCTTTACGTCGTTGCCGTCAACAATGACAAACTGTTTAAAATTGTGGTCAGCTTCAACGGTGCCATCAAAATATATTGCTCAGTACCTTCGAAAACTTTTAGCAGTTGTCGCGAATCATCTATCACTTGGGGCTTTAATTTATCACTATGTTCACTTTTGGCACCGGACTCGGAATCATTCGACACAAAACTTTGAATATCCATGCCGGTTTCGACCTTCGACTTGTCTTCCAATCCACGAATGTTGCACGTAAACTTCCCATAACTCGTTTCCAAAGTTGAGAAAATGCCATTTTATGCAACGTTCAAGTTGAGGTTTCTGTCTGTACTAAACTTCGGATTTTCATCATCATCATTCAACGGTGCCGTCAATATATTGCTCAGTGCCTTCGAAAACTTTTAGCAGTTGTCGCGCATCATCTATCACTTGGCGCTTTAATTTATCACTATGTTCACTTTTGGCACCATAATTATTATGGTACTTAATATTAGATCTATAATATTAAATACTTAATAGTACAGGTCTTGGTTTGGGTTACGTAAGTACATCTGCTGGCTACTTATTTCAGCTCTGAACGGTTCTCTCTGCATACCGATTCCATACTCAACGTCGCTGTCGTCTTCCGTAGGATTGAACGGTTCCCTCCATATACTGAGTCCATCATCCTCAACGTCTTCCATAGAGTTGAACGGTTCCCTCGGCATCGGCATATCGATTCCATCCTCAACGTCGTCGTCGTCTTCCGTAGGATTTCCTCACGGATTCTCATCTCCACTACTGCTCTCCTCGGCATTGCAAACCAAACAGCTTCGGATATTCTTCCAAATTGATCGCTTTGGTGTTGGAGCATCATTTGAACATCCGGCGATAAATGAACCATGAACGCCAGAATAATCGTTTCTCCAGGATGTGCATGTGAATCCCGTTACATCGTTGCCGTCAACTATGACAAACTCTCTTAAATCGTGGTCAGCTTCAACGGTGCCATCAAAATATTGCTCAGTACCTTCGAAAACTTTTAGCAGTTGTCGCGAATCGTCTATGACTTAGCGCTTTAATTTATCACTATGTTCACTTCTAGCACCATAATTATTATGGTACTTAATATTAGATCTATAATATTATATACTTAATAGTACCTAGGTCTTGGTTTGGGTTACGTAAGTACATCTGCTGGCTACTTATTTCAGCTCTTAACGGTTCTCTCTGCATATCAATTCCATCCTGAACGTCTTCGTCTTCCGTAGGATTTCCTCACGGATTCTCATCTCCACTAGTGCTTTCCTCGGCATTACCAACCAAACAGCTTCGGATTTTCTTCCAAATTGATCGCTTTGGTGTTGGGGCATCATTTGAACATCCGGCGATAAATTAAACATGAACGCCAGAATAATCGTTTGTTCAGGATGTGCATGTGAATCCCTTTACGTCGTTGCCGTCAACTATAACAAACTGTCTTAAATATCGCTCAGTACATTCGAACACTTTTAGCAGTTGTCGCGAATCATCTATCACTTGGCGCTTTAATTTATCACTATATTCACTTCTGGCACCGGACTCGGAATTATTCGACACAAAACTTTGAATATCCATGCCGGTTTCGACCTTCGACTCGTCTTCCAATTCACGAATGTTGCACGCGAAACTCCCCATAACTCGTTTCCGAAGTTGAGAAAATGCCATTTGTTTTGCTAAGAAATAGAGTTTGTAACGTTCACGTTGAGGTTTCTGTCTGTACTAAACTGAACACTGAACCGAATTCACACACCCTCTCCTTGTCTGCGGTCGATCAGGTTCAGGTACTGATATTATAATAACGCATTGTTTACACTTAACCTGCAAAGGGTATACTTAGGTCTCGGATTCAAATAAGATGGTTACGGAGACGGGCAATAAACTTATTAGGTACAGGTTTTATTGACGAAAGTATCAAATTATGCCCTAGAAAGAATAATTCTCTCGAAAATTAGGGAAATTTCTTTTGTTAAGCCAGACAGTTTTTATTGAGCCAAAGTAAAAGGTTCGAACCAATTGATTGTTTACCTGATTTGTTGGAGTGATATTATCCAAAGGGTCTTAGTCATAAAAGTTTTGCCGGCCAACTGGCCATTGCAGGTCAGAATCTAATGAATGTTAAAAACATGGATTTTATTGAGACAAAAATGATAAAAATATCGGCCGAATATGCCAAACGCCTTCGATGGTACCAACCCAAGTAAAAAATATGCAATATTTTCTGAATAAATAAGATTATTCTGGTACCAAAGTTCAATGCTTCCCCGTCCAAGTATTTAAAAAAATATCTTTATATAAAAAATATTTTATGTTTTGGTAAAGATTAAGACAGGCGTGGACACTGTCTATTTTGTGTTGGGGATATAAAAAATATTCTTAGGATATATACAAAGCTTTTGTTGGTACGGGACGGTGAGCATTAATATTTACTGCCGTCCAAAGGAAGAACGCAATAAGTCGAAAAACTTAGTTTTGAAAAAAACGACGAAAACGATTTTAAGCTTAATTTTTTTTTAGATATAATGATATTCAGGGGTTTTTGTCTTAAATATTTAAGAACTAATACTAAAGATAAGTTTTGTATATGTTTTGGCAGATTTTAGCCATTTTTAGGTATTTTATTTCCAGTACTGTGTTCTACTTTAGTTTTTTTTAGGTTTTAAAGTAAAAATTACAGATCTAAAGCGCAGTTTTAATTACTTGACTAAAACGCAGTAAGTCTGCTCACTTAATACCGTTTAGGGCTTGGCATTTACAATAGAATAACAAAAAAGACTAGCTATTAACTAACTGTTGTAAGAAAAATTTAATCAGTGAGGTAAAATAAATTAGTATACGTTAACAAACAGAAATTAAAACTAATAGGTACTTACCCATTTAAAGAAAAATGAATACATTAAATAGAAAACTTTAATAAAATGAGTAAAACATACTAGTACATTGACAAGCACAGAAATAAAAACTAATAGCTAATGAATAATACAATAATAATGTATGATGCTAATACTTTGGTGTATATATTTTATGTAAATTAACTATTATTCTCTAGAAATATTTAAATCGTTCGACAATTGATTTATTCTTATATGCTTGCCATCTATGCACCCTACACAGTTTGGAAACTTCCACCTTCTCCAAAATTCTTCAGATATTTTCCTAATTGCCTCGTTATTTGGAAAAGACATATGATTTTCTTGAAGATTATCCCAAATTGCCTGGCACGTTTCATGTACTATTTTTCCAACTGTGTTATCCCCAATTCTAAACGAAAACCCCAGTTGCTTGAATGATGATCCAGTGGCCAGATACCTAAAATAAATTCTTGTTTCAGTGGATGAAATTAAAAAAAGATGGAGAGGCGTAAGAGACACCTTCCGCAAGGAATATAAAAAGGGTTCACAGTCTAGATCTGGTGATGGAGCGGACGCAAGATATGTAAGCAAGTGGCCTTATTTCAACATGCTTTTCTTTTTAAAAGATATTATGACATCAAGAACATTGACGGGGAATGTTCCGGATGTCAATCTTGATGATGATCCATCAAAAACACAAACACAAGAGTCGCATATGGCAAATTCTCCGGAAGGTGAAGATTTCTTCGAAGAAGACGAAACTATAGACGCAGAAAAAAGAGAGGTCGAAACTAAAGAGGTCGGAACTATAGAAGAAGAATCTATTTGCCCACAGACAAGCAAACAAACACTGTACAAAAAGTCAGGAGCTGTTAAGAAAATAAAAAATAAAAAGGGGCAAACTTCTGACTATGACGAGAAATTTTTGGGCATAGAGGAAAAAAAATTAAAACTTCTGGAAAGAAATTCAAATGACGACGATTTTCAATTTTTAATGAGCCTTTCGCCATTTTTAAAAATTGATGATCAACTGAACGCATCGGGCCGATCAAGAACACAATCACTGCATCCAGGAACACAATCACATTATACGTCCTTGGATAGTATAAATTATGTTTCCTCGGCTAGTTCAGTTGCAAGTACTCCAGTTCGGCAAGATTTACAAAGCCCCCCTGAACCCCAGTTTTATCTGCCGACATTTTTTCAAACGGTTGATCCGCAGTAATACACATTTTTCTTTTGTATACATACATTAAGTACAATAAATTTTAAGTTTTTTCGTTTTGGGTTTTATTATTCTATTTTTTTGTTATTATGAAGTGTGTTTGCTTACCTCAAAGTTAACGCTAGCCGTTCCGCAGGACTGATCGGTTTTCGAAAATTACAATATTTGGTTAAACGGTCTTTTACCGCTTTCAATACATAATGAAATGTATCTTTCCTCATTCGGAAATAACTAAAAAACTGGTCTTAATTTTCGCTTAGATCATGCCAAATATGCTGAAATTCACCATACTCGCTCTTTTTTCTCAAAAGTTCATTCACTCATGTTTTCCTTATTTTCGAAGTCTACGCCTTATCAAATATGAATTTTCTAATAAATAAAGATCACGAGCCGACATTTTATGTTCTAGACCGTCTCAGACTAATCACTATAAATTTCTCTGAGGTCTCACCTATTTGCACGTTTTTCGTAGCCAATGTGCGAGGAACTGACGCACGTGTACGCAAGATTAAGTTTCGGACGTATTCGCGCGTTTTTGTATTCGTGCGTTCACGCTTCCAGTGTGAGAGAAGCCTTAGGAGTTTAACCTTAGGATAAAATTTCACGAAGCGATTTTCTGAAGATCCGCCGCACCATGTAGTTTATTTTCATTGTCACTTAAAACTGCAACACGTCACACATACAACAGTATAATAGTATATTATGATATAAGTGTATAAGAGGGTCTTTAAAGCACGCGCGACATATTTCAAAACACGACGCGCAGCGGAGTGTTTTAAGTCGCAAGGGCTTTAAAGACCTCTTATACACGTATATCATACGCTATTTTTTATTACGAATGCTTCATAATCTCAAAAATCTTTTAAATATTAAACTTAAGGTATATATTGACGAATATATTAATCTGTCACATTTGACATGATCAAATGTTTCTATAGCAACCTTTAAAAAAGTAGGCGCATCATAAACATCATTTTAAGCACGCTGCAGCGAGCGATAATTGTTGATTATGATGCATGCGTAATAAAAAATACATAAATATGTCTAAACTTAAAACTGGTTTTAAACGCCAAAAACTACGGAGCGAATATAAACACGTCGTCTAGATTTAAAATCCGAGGTACACAATGTGACGTCCCCTGCGTGGGAAAAACAATTTTAGAATGTTTATACAGAAGTCCTACATCTCTGTAAAAAATTAATTTCCAAGGTTAAAGTTGCCACGTGTGAAGTCAGTACAACAGAGTTTTTTACTTACACCTTTAACATTAACTGAGTTGCATAATATTACATATTCTGAAATGCCGCTTAAATTTTTAAAGGAAGGTTGTCAATCCGTAATGAACATAGTTCTGGAACTGATTAATGGTTCTTTTGAGGCATTCGCTATTCCGGATCAACTGAAATTATCCAAAATTTTACCAATATATAAAAAAGGTTCGCAATCTGATATTACAAATCATCGTCCTATATCATTGGTCAACGTTATTACGAAAATAATGGAAAAGGCTGTTTGCAATAGATTAATAAAGTTTTTTTTCCACTCACAATATCCTAACGTCTTGTCAACACGGATTTAGGCCGGAACGTTCCACAGAAAGTGCTGTTAGAGACACCTTAGGGGAAATTTATGATGTGCTAAATAGGGGAAGGTCTTGCGTTGCAATTGTATGTGATCTGTCAAAGGCGTTCGACATGGTGGATCATGGCATTCTGCTACACAAGCTAGAGAGGTATGGGATAAGAGGAGACATACACAGATGGTTTGGGTCGTATTTGGAGAACAGACAGCAGTTATACAATTCAGATGCCTATAAAGTTTGAGCTGGAATTCCGCAGGGATCAGTTTTAGGGCCGTTATTGTTTAATATCTATGTTAACGATCTACCAGAACATGTCTCGGCCAGAACTGTTATGTATGCTGACGACACCACTTGCATTCTAAGTGATGTGGATGCTGATGTCCTTTTATCAAAAACTAAGATCGCGGTCGATCAACTAAATAAATGGTTTATGCCAAACAAAGTTCTGTTAAACTTAGACAAAACTAACATCATGATATTCAACGGAAGATCGCTTTGCCTTAAGAACAAAATAAGTATTAATACTGTAGTAATCAATGTAATTAACGAAGCTAGAATACTGGGTTTAATAGTTGATTCATCCCTAAAATTTGAACAGCACATATACAAACTGAATAAAAACTAAACTCTGCTTGTTATTCGATCAGGTATTTGTCGGGCGTAATATCACTAAAATCATTAAGGTCGGTTTACTACGGCTATTTTCACAGCTTAATGACCTATGCCATTCAGTTTTGGGGCAATGCTGTTACAAATCAGATTATTTTTTTAAAACTCAAAAACGGTGTTTAAGGATTATGCTAAAGCTCGGACCCAGAGCATCTTGCCGAGACTATTTTAAACAACACAAAATCTTAACAATGATCTCCTGCTATATATATAAAGCATTAATAGTAAGTAGTAATTATGACTTAAAAAAGGATTTATTAAGACCAAACTTTCCAAACTCCACTAAATATATTAATAGCTCATTTTATACGGGTCTTGTTTTGTACAATTTGCTACCTGAGTCCCTGAAAAGTCTAAGCATTAATAAGTTTAAAAGAGAGCTTAAGAAGCTATTATTGGAAAACGCATTTTATAGTTTGGACGAGTTTCTAACGTTTTCAACACAGTACCAGTAGGACATTTTAATTATTTGATAATTGTTTTTTTGTGCTTCATTATTGTGTCCTTGTATTGTAAAGTTTGTTAACGAATAAGTAGTTTGTTAACGAATAGGTGGCGAAACGTCGTAAAGATGAAGAAATTCAAGACGAACGGATTGACACCCGGAATATTAGTTATACATTTTCTACCATCCGTGAAAACCTACAAACTAACATTTTACACCTCTACGGGGAGAGGACACTACAAGACATAAGGAAGTTCGAAAAGCTGAGATCCAAAGTTTCAACAACGGCAAGCGACATCATCTTTCTGATAAGATGCCGCGACAATAACCTTCAACCAACGTGTACAAGATTATCCTATCATCTGAAAACGAGAGGAGCCAACAAAATCCTAGAGAGCTAGCCAAGCACTCCTACGAGAACAAATACGCGAAAAACGAAAGCAGTTGTCCAAAATAGAAACAGAAGTATACAAGCTACATATATACATAGTAACAAAATTCATTCTCTACTGTGGACAGACCTAGATAAAGTATCGTTCTGGCGCACGGAATCTGACACCAATCTCAAAACAGAGAAGCTTAAGAAGAAGTTCGAAAACTTGCAAAACCGTACAACAGAGCACACGGAAGAAACACTGGATACCAACAAAGTAGTCCACAACATCTCGGATCACCAACTTACCGAATCTGAAAATAAGGTACTCAGTAAAGGTTTCAACTTTGCACTAGCTCCACATAGGATACCGACAGAAGAGATCATTTCCAACGTATAATCGACACTAGACAAGAAACCAGAAGAAGAAGCCGAGCAAGTGAGACAAGAAGTGGTCCGTGTACTAAAAACAAGCCGACTACCAAGACCAAATTTAAAACTTTCCGAAGTATATGCCCTTAAATCCCTCAAGAACAACAAGGAAATAACTATACTCCCAGCAGACAAAGGAAACGCAACAGTCGTGATGAACACCGATGACTACATGAAGCAAATGGCGGACATTCTTAAGGATCAAACATATAAAAAATCCAACAGAGATCCAACTACTTACCTAGAAAAGACTACCAAAACCAAAATAAAAGCAGCAAACTTTGACCCAGAGATTGAGAAAATTATCATCCCACGAGAAAAATCCAGCAGATGTCCAAAACTTTACGGCCTACCCAAGATACACAAACCCGGTGTGCCTTTCAGACCCATCGTAAGTGCAGTGAATTCTCCAACACAAAAACTAGAAAAATATCTCGCAAGTATAATGCAACCAACAACTGAACGTGCGGAATCTTATGTCAAAAATTCGGAACACCTTACCAGAATACTCGAAGACATCCATTTAGGTGAAAACGATATTCTTGCAAGTTTAGATATCGTCTCACTCTACCCCAGCATACCAATCGATGAGGCTCTAGACAAGATCGCCATGAATAAGGATTTTCTAGCACATGTTATCGAATTATCGGAACACTGTCTGAAAAACACCTATTTCATGTTCAATAACCAGATCTACCGTCAAACCGATGGCGCCCCCATGGGATCATCGCTGTCACCAGTCATCGCACATCTCTTCATGACCTATTTCGAAAGCGATGCCCTACGAAACGCAGCCCTTAAACCCACACTATGGAAAGGCTATGTAGATGACATCTTCATTATATGGCTCCATGGTAGAGAACAGCGGGACTCCTTTCTGGATAATCTTAACCAAATTCACAGCAGGATCCAGTTTACACTAGAAGTTGAAAATAATAAGAAGCTACCTTTCCTAGACCTCCACATCATCAGAACGCCGGACAAAAAACTAGATTATACCGTCTACAGGAAACCCACCCATACCAACAGATATCTAAACGCCGAATCGCACCACCACCCTTCACAAATCCAGTCAGTGGCAAATACATTGATATCACAGTCTTATCGCCTAACAAAGGCAAGAAGAAATAAAACAAACAACAAACGCTCTTAAACAAAATGGCTACTCTGGAAACAACATTAGGAAGGCAATTAATCGACAAAAACAAACAAGGAAGGAACCAGAAAACAACGAAGAACATAACATGCAAAAAGCCATACTTCCATATATAAAGGGAGTCACTGACAAAGTCGGCAGAATCCTAAGGAAGCATCAAATCAAGCCAATTTTTAAGCCACAGCGAACCTTAGCCCAAGTACCCGGAAATCCAAAGGACAAACAACCTTGCGGCGGCTGCCAAAAATCATACATAGGGCAGACAAATAGACGAATTTCAACTAGAATCCAGGAGCACAAGAACAGCATCAGAACGAAGCAGACTACAGCAGCACTCTACCAACACCACCTATCAACAGGACACTCCATCGATTTCAACAACGCTAGACAAGTAGCCACAGTGGACCACTACAAAACTCGCATAATCAGAGAAGCCCTAGAAATCGAAAAGAACGGACAGCTCAATAAGCGAGACGACGCTCTCAACATACCAAAAATTTGGAAATCTCTTCTTAAAATACAAGTAAATCACCCTGGCTCTACTCAACAAACCAACCAGGACAGTACCGAAGTAACGGAGGCGGAGCCTATGCCGCGCTACAATCTGCGCAGACGCCAGCCTATAAAAGGAGACGCACACGGATCATAGCATCAGTTCGAGCCCATAAGCAGTAAGTATATTATTTCGAGATTTGTTAATTTTTTAATGTTTTCGATTTATTGCTGAATTGTATGGTTTTATTTAACAATGCCTGATACAGACGACTTATTGAAAGTTTTAACAAAGAAACGCGCTACGATAAAATCGAAACTTACGAATTTTGATAAATATTTAAAAGCGTTTGACGGTTTAGAGCACGAAGATGTTGATCAATCAAAAGTAATAGAGTTAGAACAGAGAATTACGAGTGTTGAGACTATTTATTCCGGCTTTGACGATGTTCAGGGTGAAATTGAGTGCATTGTCGAGGAGCCCGAACTTCAATTTCTCGAACGCGAAGAATTTTAAAATAAGTACTACCCTCTGTTGTCTAGAGCTAAATCTTTGTTTGAGAAGTTTAACATAAACGATGATTCAAAGTCGAGTTCATTATCTTCAGCTCGATCTCTCGCTCATTCTTCTCCATTAGAAAATGTTAAATTACCCGAGATAAAATTGCCGAAATTCGACGGTTCTTACGAAAATTGACTCGAATTCCGCGATATTTTTGAGTCAATGATCCACAATAACACGCAAATAAATAGCATTCAGAAATTTCATTACTTGCGTGCATCATTAGTAGGTTCAACACCTCAGGTAATACAATCACTCGAGTTAGTTTAGTTCAGATACTTATGAAATTGCCTGGAATACGTTATGCGATCGCTTCAATAACAAGCAACTTTTAGTACAAAATCATTTAAGGGCTATTGTCAATATGGAAAGCATTGTTGCCGGTTCTTCTTCGAAAATCCGATTTTTATACGAACATTTGTTTAACCATTTGAGTAGCCTCAAACAATTAGGAGAGCCTACAGATTCGTGGGACACAATGCTGATTTATGTCCTGTCTAGCAAACTAGATAAATATTCATGTCACGAATGGGAAAAGTTAAAATCAAATCGCGATGTCATTTCATTAGAAGATTTCAAGGACTTAAAAAACGTGCCGCTTTACTTGAGACGATCGAATTGAGTCATAAAACAAACGATAAGCAAGCCGATACGCGACAAAATCAAAATCAGAATCCGAAATACGGAAATCGAAAGCAAAATCAATATTCTAGAGGCCTGACAGGTCAGACAGAGGGTAGCGACGTAAAGGATCATACGAAACCGAAATTTCCGTGTCTTTATTGCAAAAATGACCACAGTTTATTTTATTGTCCAGAGTTTTTAAAATTATCTATAGGGGATAGAATTTCTAAAGCTAAAGAGATGTTTTTATGCGTGAATTGTTGACGAAGAAATCACTTACGGAAATGTTGTAAATGGTCTGGATGTAAAATATGTGGCTTAAAGCATAATACGATTTTACATGAAGCGAATAATACGACCAACTCCGCGATAGCGTTAGGGCAAGAAATATATAACGATATTCCCGAATTGAAATTTGACACGGCCACGAATGCGCAAAATACTTCAAATTCCTCTGTTGCAATGTCTCAGCATGCCATCTTATCTACCGCGAAGGCACAAGTTATTAATGGCCAAAATACTGTGTTGGCTCGTGCGCTTTTAGACTGTGGATCGCAGTCTAGTTTTATCACGTCAAGTCTCTGCAAAAAACTAAACTTAAATAAAACGAGAGTTAGTTTAGCGGTTTCGGGAATCAATGATAAGCTTTCTTACGCGAACTTCAAATGCGAATTAAATATAAATAAATAATTATATATATATAATATATAGTTTTAAGGTATTTTGTCTTATAAAAAAGTAGTTTACTTTCATAGGTAACCAATAATCTTTCTGCAATCTGCCAGGTTTATTTACAATCATTTATATTTTTTACTCAGGAATGCGCCTCATCAAAGGGTTCGTAGGTTAACTTTCGAAAATATAAAATGTTATGTAGAACAGACTATTCCGACTACAGTGACTACTCTACCACAGAATAAGAAACAATCAGAATACCGACAGAAAGAGAGGGAGCGATGCTTTGGAAGAAATTGGAAGAACGTATTGGCACAAATCCATGTTTTTCGCAAAGCACAGGCGGTGGAGGTCATAACGGCTGGAATCGGACCTCTCTTTCTGTTCGTATTCTGATTGTTTTATTATACTTTACTCTCTGATATCTTTTTTACTTGCCAACCAAGATTTTTTTGGACTTTGTTGTTTAAATTAATTTTGCTTAAAAGAATCGACACTTTGTGAGTTTATAATACCGATTCTTGGGACGGTTATCAAAAAAAATGAATTTTTTTTTGAAGTGCACGAGACTCTCGGCGAGACCGAGACCACAAAATGTCTAGTCTCGGCGAGACCGAGACGAGACGACTCGAGACTTTGCGAGACCGAGACCGAGACCTCAATAGTCTCGTCTTGTCTCGGCGAGACCGAAGCACTAGGCATACGCAAAACTGGACAAAATTCAATAACTTTTGTTTATAGTAAATATGCTGTATTTTGAAAATATATTTTTAATATCTAAACATACTTTAACAGCAAAAATACAAAAAACCAGAATATGACAGGTGTCGAAACACTTGTCACCTAATTAAAAGTTGACAATATTCAAATACAAATTTTACACATAGATTCTCGCGCACAAAAATTATAAACGGTTATTCCTTAGAATGCCTGATAGGAAAAGAAATACACATTGACCTTAGTAATTTTTGTGCAGTAGATTTCAAATATTTAGATATAAATTGTACAATTCATGTCCTCGCGGCTATACGGGATTAGTAAAAAGTACCGGAACGCTTGAATATCTTAAAAACGGTTAAAGTTTCGCTAACCAAATTTGGTATATGTGGGCTTCTGGGCATGCAGAATTGAATAATAGTATCGACACTGTTGCGAGATCTCCCAGTTTTGCTCTCCACATAGTAATTGTGTGGCTAAAAACTGGAAAATCTGGCAATAGTGCTGATCTCATGCTTCAAATCCGCATGCACAGAACCCTCCAGATGAATTTTGTAAGCGCAATGGTTTTCAGATATAATTTATGCCATCCGGTGTTGTCATGGCAAGCAATTAGTAGATATAGAATTTTGAAAATTTAGGATATTACTATATTTGACACACCCAATTCTTTGCAAGAAAGATAAATGGGACATTCCATTTATGATAATAAAATTACTAGGTGTAACGCGAAACTGGGAAGGTATAAGAAATTACTATAAGTTTAAGTCATAAATTACGACATTTGATGTTTAATAATTTTTTTTCGTACGGGTCCTATTGACAATTTACAGTCTTTCTAATTTAAACGTTTTTCTATATCTTTAAATAAAAAAGTTAGATCCACATAATATGTCTAATTAATAACTGTGTACTAAAAATTCTATTAGAAAATCAAGTGATAATTAATAACTGGAGGTCAATAATTAAAAACTGACCCTATAATGAATACAATTATTAAGTTTCCATATTTAAATTTCCTTCGTCTTCATCAGAACTTAAATCTTCGTCTAAGTTGATATTAGGTAAAACTAATGCTGGTTCCTCGATTTGTTCGTTTATTAAATATTCTAGAACATGATGAGAATCAAATCTAAAAGACTTTTTAGAAACAGTTTTCCTGTGACTTGATATTTCAGGATCAGAGGTCAATAAAAGGATTTTCATCAGGTCGATATTGGTGTTGATTCAGGACGATTTACGCGTGTGAGATAATCTAATTTTAAAGAGAAGAAGTGAAAACATTTACGCCAGAAATATTTTGTTCTTCTAAATTATTTTTAAAATCAAGACAGTTTCACAACCACAAATATACTGATGTGGCAAGTTGGAAAAAAAATTATCAAAAAAAAATATGAGCTATTTTCAGGCCAACGCAACGTGTCAAAAGTTGATCTAAGTAACAGAGCAGAACACCAGTGCCTGATCCAACTTCCTTTTACTCTGGTGAAATGTGCGTAGAAGCGCCTTGATATGGTTCAAACCAATTGATATAACCACTTGTTGAGCAACCTACCCAAAGCTTGTAGCCCCAGCGTATGGGTTTACCCCGTATAAATTGTTTGCAGCCATGGCACCCAAAATAGGGTACCATGCCCTCATCAACACTATGGGTCTCAACTTTAGGTGCATATCTTAGGAAATTTTGACTCAATAGAGTAAACAAAAGACGAACTTTAGCAAATATATCACTAGTAATCAAATTGTCGTTATCTGCATTATGTGATCCAACCTATCTCTGGAAAGCGCCTCTGAAACAAGAATGTTTTTTTCCATCTTTATCCTGTTCCCAAAACATTTTACTTCTCGGATATGGTACATAACCGCTTAAATTAAAATACCAACGAAACTTTTCATTTCTCGGACAGTAACTGGTTTGTTATTTTTATTTTTTTTGCCGCATAATGATTTGTTTCTTCAATGAGTAAGTCAAAAACGTTTTCATCAAAGAAATTAAAAAACAAGGAGATCGGTGAACTGTCATTTGCGTCTTCTAAGTCAAATTGTTGACCTGAATCAAAGTTACATGGCTCATATGGAATATGACTTTTAGTCCAATTATAAACTTTGGCAAATTTTGGAGCGGATTTTGATTTTTTTTTAAATAAGTTGAGCCAGAAGAATGTTGTCATCTTCCGAATCCGAATCTTAGAGAGGTACCCGTATTTCTGCTGGAGCCCTAAGCTGAGCAGAGGGTAAATTATCAGGGCACATCGTATCTTCCTGGCTTGAATCCTCGTCGGTTTCACAGTTGTCGTCGGGCGGTAACATGACAATGTCAGCTGAAGGATGATGCGGAAAATCGTCTTTCTCGAGCATTGCTAATGCTCCATGCATTGAAAAACCACTAAAAATTAAAAATAGAGGTAATTTTAGATTTTACTTTACCCATTACTTACAAAATAATATAAGTAATCAAATTTTTATTTCGTAAATTAGCTCTTATTCCTAACGGTCTATATAAAGGACGGCAATAAATGGCGGCTCGCTGCCAACGACTAGCATGCGTTATCAGTAAATATATTGTTATTTTGGTATATATACATGAAAATAAAGCTAACACTAATAAGTTATTGAATGTTTCTTAAGTAATATACTTACCTAGCAAACTTGATGTTATATTCGGCCATTTTTATTCACTTTTATAATTAAGTTAAACAAAAACATGCAGCGCTGCGCAAGCAATACGGCGCGGAACTGTCAAATAAGGTTGTCCCGAAACTCACTTATAGATGACGAGCCAAATTTCTCACCATTGGCGTGCGCAGATATTTTTAAAGATGCCGTTCTTAGTAGGACGTCAGGGTTATCTGATGGGTTAACATGTGCTCACTGGTTCCGTTTATTTAATAAATGTATTAAATGTTCTTGGTGTATTAATTGCTAAGATAAGGAAGAAAAAAAGGGGGAAACAAGAGTTCCCAAGAAGGAAAATACAAAAGAATTATTGCGGCTCCAAACTCTAAAAGAACTTGAGAGCTACTAAATACACAACGTAATGGATGGGTCGAAATAGGTTTGTAAAAAATTGTACGATCACGTGTCTGACTGCCGACTTTCAGAAGGTAATACATATACTGGGGGTCGGTCAGTTTCAATACATATTATTAACTATTTACGCATTTCACAATCCATTTACAGTAGCTTATAAAACTTTATCACAATTAATGAATACTTGAAAAATAATGCTGTTTAAAATTAATGTTTTTTTGTCGGACTGCAGATTGGTCCCGACATATTTGTCGGACAGTTATACCACATGTCGAGTACTTGTTTTACATACATGATTCTTTTTTGTCCGACAGTTATTCATAAATTTTTTGAATTCTTGAAATCGATGATTTTCCCGCGTCGGACTGGAAAATCGGAAAATGTAATTTGTCGGACAATTGGATATTTGTTTTCTACATATTTTTATTAAGTAATCCTGAAAAAATCAGCTCGTTATCCATAAATTTTTTTAACTCATGAATTGGATATGTTTGAATTGTCGGACACCCTTAACGACCCAAAATTTTTGTCGGACACTTTTTTTTCGCGCGTTTCATAAACTTGCCTCGCGATTACATTAAAAATAAAAACAGTATCCATAAATTTTTTGCACTACGCGAAATGGTCGGCTTTCGGAAGAACTGGAAAGCAAACGCCCCCACTACGAAAGTTTTCATAAAGGGAAAAGGTGGTAGACTAGCCGCAATTAAGCCACACAAAAATTTCCAAGACAGTATTCATAAATGCAACTTTATGTCGCTGGGCACTAACACTATAATATTTAAACAGAAATTGGTACTTTCCTCTTGCAACACTCTCTCATATTCCTCAGGGATGTCCTTTAGTTTAAGGAATGCCTTAATCCCAGCGATTCCTTCTATAACTTTGTCGCTGCCTGAGCCGGACACCCATATTTCAAAAAGGCTCCTGTTTTTTACCTTGAAGGCGATCTCTAAAAATTAATTATAATGGGGTTGTTGCAGCGTGCTGCAGGAATCTGTTATTGGATAATGAAGACCAATAAATATATTGTTATTTCCCAAAAAAATACTGATACATTTTTCTACATATTTTTTTAATCTCCTGTCAAAGTCTGAGTACGTGTATTCTTAGAAAAAAATTGGTTCGCGTTTGTTTAAGTTTTATTTATATGAAAAATACAACAGCAAAATCAAAATAATATTGGCAACAATAAGTACTTACCTTCCATAGCATTTTCCATAATTCACATACACCGCTTATGAACTGCGATTTAAATTAATAACTTTCTCAAACAAGTCAAAAATGGCAAATAGTTCAACAATTTGCTGCGTAATTATTTTATATGACATTCCAGCGCCTACTGCCAAGTCGTTTTAACAGACTGACACTTAATAATACGGTTTTTAGACATTTAAGGCATTTAAAATTCGTAGATACAAAATATTTTTGATTTTTGAAATATAATATTTTTGAATATTGTCCATGGTACGCAACACTGTGCGTCGCCGCCCACTTCAACCGGTATATCTCTCAATGACATCCAAATGGCTGGGCCGACTATTCAACAGGACTTGTTTTCAATTCTTTTACGATTTCGCGCGCATAAAATAGTTTTGTCTAGTGACATCAAGATGATGTATAGACAAATACTTATTGATCTGAAGCAACGAACATTGCAACGAATAGTATGGAGATCTTCTCCCAACCAACCTATCAAAA
>MU185155.1:83843-121064 GCA_016904865.1 Pissodes strobi
TTAAATTCAAAAATTTTTGGTTCATTTGTCCTATTCGGCCACCTATCCTGGGACACACTGTATATGTATATATATATATATATCGAGGACCTACTAGCAGACTCGCTCAATTTTTTATGTATAAATTAGAAAATATAGTTGACTAAAAGGGTTTGGAACTTCGGCATTAAAACAGACTTTTATCTACAATAGCGAATATATAGTTGAAACCAGGAAAGAGGACGATTATGCCAGAATGATGGCACCAGCAAATCCCATAAGATTTTGCTTGGTTTCATTGATGACGCAATCGTCATCTTTCTTGGTTTCAACTCTGTTGCTTCTTTCTTTAACACGGTTTTATTAGTTTCACTTTGTATCTAAATGTGTCGTACATATGGCTGAAACAAATCTAGTAAGTCGATTATCGCCTACTTGTAATTGTCGTATCCAGCTGAAACTGTACATACTTATTAATTAACACCCTGTTTATCTTTTAGGTAAGGATAATTCCAAAACCAAAAAGCGGATCAATAAAAAATTTAAATGTATTCAAGCTCCAGTAGAGGATACTCTATTTAGAAAAGAGCATGATGGTAATAAATATTTTTTTTTGTATATAATTTAATAGTACAAACAAAAAAGCTTCCAATTTTCACTTAAACATTTTTTTCCTGAATGTTTGTATATCAGTTTCCTTTAAACTATGCATACTTCTAATTTATTCAGACTCTATTTTAAGGATGATAAGCCTTAAAATCATAAGATGTTAATAGAACACTGAACAAGAGCCAATTAAAGGAGGAGCAAACGGCAAATGCCATGAACATAACGGCACAGTGTTTTCAAGTAACTAACAAGATAGAATTTGACCATATATATTATTTGGGTTTAGAGATCCTACAAAAGCTATGCTCCAGGGTTTCGTATTTAACCTTGTTCAGAATTTTTTATGGCAGTGGCACACACACTAAAGGGAGATGCTATGGCGCTCGGCGGTGTGTGTGCGAAGATGTTGATTGACAGGGTTCTTGAATAGTTTTAGGTTGTAATTAGTGGGAAACCGATGTCCTGGGAGTGAGTTCTACAGTGATGCAGTGCGCCAGACAAAGGAGTTCTTTTAAAGCGATGTTCTAGGTGTTTCCAGTTGTATGACGAACTGGTGCGCTCTTGCAGTCTGTCGTGACTATCTGACAGGAGTTGCCAGGGGCGGGATGAGGCGGGCCAAATCCTGAGACCATCTGCCCTGTCTATTCAGATTCCAGGTCAGCTCCGGGTCGCCGATGAGACGCGCAGCTCTCTTCTGAATGGAATCCAGCAGCTTTAGGGTGTGCTTTGGTGCGGCACCTCAGATGTGTGAGCAATATTCTATGCACGGTCTTATTTGCGTTTTGTAGAACAAGAGCAACTGATGCGGTGTATAGAGTTTTTTGTTGCAAAATAGCGCACAAAGCTTCTGGAACGCTGATTTTGCGATTTTATAAACGTGGTCATGCCAGGACATATTGCTGTTGACCGAGACATCCAGCAGTCCGATTGGATGGATGAATGGTCGATCCTGCCATAATTATGTCAGGGTCCGCTGTATTGGCCCTCTTGGTAAACGTAGCTGCTTGGTTCTTTGCTGCATTTAACTGGACCAAATTTCGATCGCCCAAAGTTTGAACTTTCTCCAGGTCTTGATTATTTGCTGAAATCTGCTCCTGTCTGCGGTGATGAGTCTCAGTCGCTAGTAAGGGTTTTTCTGATCTAAAGTGGGAGACATGGGTACTGTCATCTGCAAAACTGTAAACAGGATTATTCGTTTCGATCAGCAGGTCATTAATATATATGAGGAACAGAGCTGGCGAGAGTATTGCGCCCTGAGGCACGCCCGCGTTGATGGTGATTGTGTTTGAGATATGTCCATCAACTGCAACGTACAGAGATCGGTTCTTAAGGAAACTGGCAAGCGAGCTGCAGAGAGAGACTGGCAGTCCAAAGGAAGGCAGTTTATTGAGCAGTCCGTAATGTCAAACTCTGTCGAATGTCTTTGAAATATCCAACGCAATCGCTCGAGACTCTCCGTAGTTCTCAATTACCCTACTCCATATATGAGTGACATAGGTCAATATATCTCCTGTCGATCTCTCTTTGCGAAATTGCGAAAGCCGTATTGATTATCGCAGATGATTCTGTTGTTCTCGAGGTACTTGAGCTGTTGCTGATTGACTACACGTTCCATGACTTTGGAGATTATTGGGAGCAAGGCAATTGGGCGATAGTTTGATGGCGTGGTTTTCTTGCCTTTGTTTGGAACAGGTTGCTCTTAAGCGACTTTCCAAGAAGATAGGTAAATTCCTTTTCCGTAAGACAGACAAAAAAGCCTGGAAAAAAACGGGTGTTAGTTCATTGGCGCAGTTCTTTAACACGATGGCAGATATTCCGTCCGGTCCTGAAGCCTTTTGTGGATCTAATTCTTTAAGGATTTTACGAATATCACGGTGATGAAACTTGACTTCTGCCATGGTAGTGTTGATGTTATATATGGTGGGGAGAGTCTTGCCTTGGGGGACATCTAAGGTAGAGTGCGATGAAAACATTTTGGCGAATATTGTCAAATATAATAATTTATAAAGCTATTAACTAATTATCACCCTGTCCCAAGTTTGAACTTGAACTTGGGAATTATTTAATAAACATTAAAAGCAAACTATAAACAACGCGAGCAGTCAACGGGAGCGATTATGAACCTTAAGCATGCAATGATCAGCAATTTCTCTAATATAAATACACTGGCAAACCTTCAGTTCGTCAGACTTTTGGTCTCTCCTAAACCAGCTCCAGGGTTAGTCACATGACTGCTTTTGGTTCAATCCGCTCTTTGGTTAGTCACATGATTGCTAAAGTTATAATCCTTTTCCTACCCCAAACCTAGTTCTTGGTTAGCCACATCGACTGCTAAGACTAGGGGTTTCATTAACCACAGTAGAAAAGTCGAGTCTGTCAAAGTTCTTCGAGTGAAGTTTCTAAGTAGTCTGTCAAGTAGTTCAAAGTGTAGTGTCCAAGTGCTCTTAGATACCTTAACATTAAATAAAACACAACACAACATAAGATAAACTATATTTACAAAGCAGTGACCAAAAAGACCTATAAACAATTCATAAAACATACCTCAAGTCGAGAAAGCATGCGCACCTTAATAATTGGGTATAGGCTAGTCTCATTAAGTTTCTGACCAGTAAACGCTGTTAAAACTCTATCGTTGGGTCTTTGACCAATACACATTGTTAATCTTTTCTCATTTAGTTTATCTAATATACTTTATTGTTTTTTTAAGTGCTTTCTTTATCTTCGCTTCTCACCTTACGTCAAGAATCCCGTACTACCATCGGAGTTATACCCCTGCACGCTGAGTAAGGCGTGGCATCGCGATTCAAACGTATGATGACAGATTGGTGGAGGCATTAAGAAAAAATTAAAAGAACTGTCATCACGAGTACTCGCGACAATATGTTTGCTTTTTCCTTGGCTGTAGTCGCCGTGATGCCGCTTTCGTCTGTCAAAGGTGAGAGAGACGTTTGTTACTTGCTGCGTTTGCTACCGACCAGAAATTCCTGGAGCCACTGGGGCATTGCAAAAGTTTATTCCTGATCCTTTGATTACGTTTGTCCTTAGTTTCGTCGATTGCACGTTTGCATTCGTTTCTCGCTTCGACAAAATAATTGCGATCTTCAGCGGTCTGATTTTGTTGCCAGTACTTGTAGGCTTGCTGTTTCCTACCCACAGCTCTTTCGCATCTTCTGTCGAACCAGGGCTTTCCTTTTGGTTGTAACTTGATGGAATTTGGGATGTATGCTTCCATTCCTGAGGAGATTACTTGCATGATCTCTTCGCAGCAGACTGACGGGTCATCAGTGCCAAAGCAGGCGTCGAGCCAAGGAAAATCTAGGTAGAACTCCCTTAGATCGCCCCAGTTTGCGGACCAACTGTAATTGTATACTAGTTAGGATTGGTGGTTAGGAAAAGACCCAGGATGGCGGCGAATTCGCCCCTCTCTGAGGGGCGAATTGGCAGAGGACTGCAGAGGACATCAGTCAAAGTTACAACTGGAAACTAACATCACTGTTCCAACACGCCCATCTGCAGCTGCCTCCAACGAAGAAGCAGTATAAACTTCATGAAAACGTAGAATTATTTAAAATTTGCAAATTAGCCTTCTTTATTATACCAGAAGTTTAAGATAATATTGTTATTGCTTAATATTGATCTTTGAGAAAACTCTCACAGGATAATACCTAAATTATATTGTTTATTTTTTAAGTAATCACGTATAGGTGGGGATTACCCTTATGAATTTATCAAACGAGTTATGGGTCACTTTGTAACAAATGAAGTGGCTGCAAAGTATTCATTTGCATGACACACAGGTAAAAAGCCAATAAGTCAGTTTTTAATTGCCATGATATTAAAAGGTAAGCATCATATTTTATTTTTGTCTCATTATAACTACCAGTCCAAAGAGCTGTGATTTTACTTTCAGCAGTTTATTAATAAAGTTAGGTTAATTTTCATATTCAAATTTAAAGATGAAGTGTTTGGTATACACAAAATAAAGAAATATGTTTTGCATAAAAAGTTTATAGATAACAAAAGTTTACTTTAACCCTTGCTTTAACCTAAAATAGGTCATTAATTAATTTGCATTGATTTTCTGTCACATTGTTTTCTGAAAATTAGCCTAAGTCTAAGCTTAATAAAATCGTAAAAGGAACTACAAAGCTTTTAAAGCATTAATAAAGTCAAATAAGAGGTTAATTACATTAAATTTTTAGTTGGTTCTAGAGAAGTCAAATCTTTAATACATTGTACTACTGAAAACGATATAAAAAAAATTAAGGACTGGCTCAGAAATGCTCTAGAAAGGACCCCTAAAACAGGAAGAGCTTCCTAATAGGCCAGAAGAGGATATTGAAGAAAAGAATCAATAAATAATGCTCAGTACAAATTTATATATACCTATGCCATAGAGTTTTTAATAAAAATGCTATTTCGTTCTTAAGAGTTACTAAAATAATAAATCCATTGTCGGTCTTAATGATAATAATATGTTTAAAAATACAGGTTCAGTAGAAATAAGACTATTGTATTAATGTAAAGTTGTGGGTATAGGACGTATAACACTTACACGTGCTTACAGTTTTATTCTAGTCACAGGTAATGCGAAATTGTAGTACAGTTTTTTCCTATTGTAGCCTTGAAAAAGACCGCAATAAATGGTCGAAACGTCGGCAAATTTCGAATAAGGAAGTTTTTGTTATACGTCCTATACCCACAACTTTACATACATTAAATTATTGAGGACAATAATATTGCTACAAAATAAGACTATGCTATTCGGTCCTTCTTGGTAGGCCCTCGTACGCAAAATATTTCTAAATTAAAACAAGTTAAGAATTATCTTCAAGAAATATTATAAAATATTTCATTTAGCAGCAACCTGAATACTCAAACCGAAATGCTAGAACTCAATACTGAACATTTATTGTCTTATTTAGTTTCGACAGGATTTTTCCACCAGACTTTGGGGCAGCTTTATTTGAAATGAGTGCAAATCTTTCATACAGGAATTTGTTTCATTGTGACGTCATCAAACGTATTTCAAATGGAAACATTCCAATGTAACGTTAAAATGACGAAAATTCACATATGAAAGATTTGCACGGATTTCAAATAAAGCCCTCCCGACAATAATTGTCGAATAACAGTCCTAGCGGAATGTCCTAAAAATACTCTATAATGCGCCCAACATCATCCCTATATCATCCTAAAAATATACCAAATTCTAAAAAACTTGTCTCGGGATGTCATGAAGAAAACTGTTTGTATCATCTGGATATCTGCGTTTTGAATATCACTAAGATAAATATTATTATCCTTGGTGGATATCTTCAGGATATCTATAGGACTATACTTTGTTTTGTGGATGTGAAGCCCAATCGAAATAGAAGGATATCTTCAAATTGCATTTGCTTTTACTGTAATCTAATATGTTTCAGTTCAGAAAAATCTAACAAAGTTGCACTTACCCCAGAAATGAGGTAAGTGCGCACAACCTCCTCTCAAAAAAAAATAATAATACCTGATATGTAATTAACCTATTAATTTTATTTTAAATGCAACACCACAATGTTGAAAGATACATTTCAAGTACAATCTATAGAAGAAAATAAAAATTGGTAAAAAACCTTTTTTTATGTGGATTAAAATATCAACTGAATTCGTAGCATTATTTATGATAATTTTTCTACGAATTCTGACATGCAAAGTAAGACTTTCTATAAAAATATATATTTGTGTTTTATACTTATTCTGAAATAACCTATGCATGTTAAAATATTTTTTAATTTAAAAGTTAATTAAAATGTTATAAATACTTAGATCTTTTTCGGAAGTTTGTGTACGCTTTTCTACAATAAAAGTTGAGCACAATCTTACTATAATAATATGTTTTTTTTTCTGTGCCATCTAACCTATTAAAATCTTTTTTAAGATGCTACACACTTCCTTCCATCCCATGTTTGTTTTATTTATGTCTTTATAATCCCTCACTTGATTTATCCCAAAGACACCATTCGACCTCCACCGCAGAAATGAACAATTCAATATCTCTTTCGCTGGACATGTTTAATCAAGTTCGCACCTTCCTCGCCAGAGTTAAGACAAGTTGTTACATAACAATTTAGCACGAATATGTAACAGAAAGAAGTCAAATAAAGTCAGTAATTCCACCCTTAATCTGGTATATTTGTCGAACGACCAGTGCTTTATCGAGCTGTTAGAGGAATAAACTGAAATAAACTAGTTATATACGTAATTTCAGACACTAGATTCAGGCTTCTACATCGTTATCAAAAAAACATTTAAGTATATAGCAGTGCATTTCAAGAACCTTGCGAATAATTTCCTTTTTCGGCAGTAATATACCTTAAAAGAATTGTTAGTTGCCTACGAACGCGTTAAATATAATGCACTTTGAAACGTTTAATGAAAAGGGTTATTCTTGGAACGTTGCCAGATGTTTAATTGGCAAAGCGGTTGCCCTTTGATTTTTACGTGATTACGATTCAAGCCAACGGGAAAATACATAATTAATTGATGTGCTGCCCTTGTCTTGATATTAAACGACTGTTTTTCGCTTTCGCGTTAAAAATACGCAGTCAAGATATGTTATTAAATGCGTATATTCCCTAAGTTGGCAACGTCGCTCGAACTGCTTTGCAGTAGTAATATATGGTTTTAGCAAGGAAAAACCGACTGGAGCTTTACGTTTATGATCGAATCGACTGAATGCGTTCAACAGATTGGATATTAGAAATTGTAAATGACGCCGGCCGGAACGAGATAGTTGCTGTTTGTCTGGTCATCGTCGATGATGGATTTATCGTTGGATTTCCTTGTTCTGCCAGCAGTACATAATATCACACAGACTTAATGACGTTTCATTGCATATTGTAGATGTTAGTAAATTTGGCGACATCGGCTGCTGTAGTTTGCGTATGATTACAGGACAGTATGGAACGGGCTTATGGTTCGAGTTTTTTTTCTAGCTTTTTAACATCGAATTTCACGAGCTAGTTAGTCGTTTTGGCTTGATATCGTCCTCTTTCTTCGGCAAACCTTCTTAGGAGGTAGTGCGTATATATGTCTGATAAAAGTTTAAGAATGTTTAATTCACCCTGAAGGGGAGTATACTTTTTCGAGCGATAGAGAGTGACGTAGTTACTGTAGAGAAATTATTTGACTGGATTGGATGGATTTTTGCCAGAGAGTCAAGATTTTTGGTTTGTAATTCGCCACGTGCAGTGTATTCTGGAACAAAGTACGCCGTTTCCTTCTTCGAGGAATGTTTGTAGAAGAGAGCGTTAGGTAAATAAATATACATATCTTATATTTTGTACATTCTCATTTATTTTCTATATATTATTTTATCAGAGTATAAGTTATTTCATTATAGTTTTCTAACGGGTCTCGGGGAGAATTGAAATACTGCGCATACTGCTATATAGAGAGTGTTAATCTCGAGAATTCACTAATTCTTGCACGTAAATCATGTAATATCATCAAACAAAAGATAATTTAGGCCTGGAACACGCAAAGCATGATTTATTTATACTCATTAATTTTACAAGAAGTAATATTCTGGCGAAAATAAGCGTATTGAATAATAGTTCATGATACCGTTCTCGTATCATATTGCAGTCGAACACTCATAGCTAATTCTTTGTCTTTATGGGCACCCGTATTGTATAATAGGGTATAATGTTGTATAAAACTGTATATAATCTTTGATAAATTTCATTTCTACTTTAAATTTGCTTATAAGAACTTGTAAAGTCATACATAAGCTTTGTAAATTTAGATTTCATATTAACGACATAAATAGACAAGCTTTGTTCTTGCCTGGGGGTCTGAACTCTTAAAAGAGCAGACAGTGGTTATATTATTAGTCAGTTTTCTTAGTATTTGATGTCTATCACCTGTAGGGTGATATGATATTGGTTTTATTGTGACCTTGGCATTTTGGCAAGGCGACTATCATTATTATTTTTAAATACTCTCATTATTATTTTTAAATATTCTTTGAGCGGAGAGTGTTCTGAAAGCGGAGCTGATTGGAATTGCAGTCGCTGGTAAAGGTTTTTCTAATCTAAATTGGGAGAAAAGGGTACTGTCAACTGCAAATCTGTAAAGAGGATTATTGGTTTCGGTAAGCAGGTCATTAATATAAATGAGGAGGAGTGAAAGTATTGCGCCTTGAGGCACTCCCGCATTGATGGTGAATGTGTCTGAGATGTGTCCATCAACCGCAACGTGCAGAGATAGGTTCTTAAGGAATGGAATGGACGGTAGTTTGTTGAGCAATCCGTCAATCTCTGTCAAATGCCTTCCAAATATCCAACGCAATCGCTCGGGAACTCCGTATTTCTCAAATGCCCCACTCCATATATGAATGCCATAGGCCAATATATCTTCTGTAGATCTCTGTTTGCGAAAGCCGTATTGGTTATCGCTAATGATTTTGTTGGTCTCGAGATACTTGAGTAGTTGCTGATTGACTACACGTTCCATGACTTTGTAGATTATTGGAAGCAATAGTTTGAAGGCGTGGTTTTCTTCATTTTTTAGGTTACACGCGACTTTCCTTGAAGATGGGTAAAACCCTTTTCGGTAAGGCAGAAAGAAACATCTGGAAAAAATGGGAGTTCTTTAACACGATGACAGGTATTCCATCCGGCCCTAATACCTTTTGCGTATCTAACTCATTGATGATTTTACAAATGTCACGGTGGTGAAATTTAACTTCTGCCATGGTAGTGTTGATGTGGGATATAGTGGGGAGAGCCTTGTCATGGGGGGCGTTTAAGGTAGAGTGCTATGAAAATATTTCGGCGAGCATGTTTGCTTTTTCCTTAGCTGTAGTCGCCGTGACCCCGCGTTCATCTGTCAAAGGTGGAGAGACGTTTTTGTAAGTCATTACTTACTGCCTTTGCTACCTGGAGCCACTGGGGCATTGCAAAAGCTTATTTCTGGTTCTCTGATTGTGTTTGTTCTTAGTTTCGTCACTCACACCTTTGCAATTATATCTCGCCTCGGTAAAATAATTGCGACTTTCAGCGGTCTGAGTTTGCTGCCCGTACTTGTAAGCTTGTTGTTTCCTACCTACGGCTCTCGCATTTTCTGTAGAACCAGGGCTTTCCTTTTGCCGATAACTTGATGGAATTTGGGCTGTATGCTTCCGTTCCTTAGCAGATTACTTACGTAACCTCTTCGCAACAGACTGACTAGTCGTGAGTGCCAAAACAGTCGTCGAACCAAGGAAAATCTAGGTAGAACTCTCTTAGATTCTCCCAGTTTGCACAATTGTAATGCCGGATTTTACGTGGATCCTTCCGGAGGAGTGGCAGTTCACAAACCGTTGTAAGAAGTCTGTGGTCGGAGGTACCTAATGGCGGACCAACTGCAATTGTGTACTAGTCAGGATTTGTGGTTAGAAAAAGATCCAGGAGGGCGGCAACTTCGCCCTTCTCCGAGATTCGAGTTGGTTCGTCTACAAGTTGAGTAAGCTTGCAGCTGATGGCAAATGCTTCAGCTTCTCTACCTTCGTTGTCAGTCTTGTGATGTTTGAGCCAGTTGGTGTTACGGGAATTGAAATTTCCCAGAAAGATTATTTCTGAATCGGGGTGGTTGACCTGTACTGAATCAAAAGTGGTAGCTAGTGTTGTAAAAAAACTGTGGTAAGCTCTATCGCTCGGAGGGCGATAGAGAGAGCATATCAACTTGATTAATCCCTTGGCAGTGAACTTGAGCCACATGACGTCAAGGTTGTTCGGTTCGAGTGTTTCCTTGCGATGACACTAAAGGTCGCTTCGGATAAAAAGGCATATTCCGAACTTATGTCTAAATCGGGTGTAGGTTGTAACCAGGGTAGAGGTAGTTTACTGTTGTTGTAGCACATACTGTGTTTCTGTAAAGGCTAATATGTGTGGTCTGTTTGTTTGTAGATGTTGGTGTACCGACTTAATGTTTGTATTTAGGCCTCTTATGCTGCAGAAATCTAGTCTAAATTTGTTCGGTATCCTTGCTGCCTGTGAAACGTTGCATGAAGGGCTCCCATGGCCACGCGGCGCCGGCGCCGGAGATCCGAATGTCCGGGGAGCTTACCTCCGGAATGTTTTGATCCTGGGAGCGCCATCATGTCCATATATTCCTACTGTGAATCCCGGAAGCGGAACGTGATTCGGAAAGACCACTTAGCGCGTGCCAGATCTGTCACCAAACGATGCAAGTACGCTTATGCATCTACCACCTAGGGCCGCTTCCATTAGAAGCATCGTGCTCAGACCACCGACCTCTATTATATGGATAAGCACAAAGCGATCTAAATCATACCGATTCATGCGCCTTCAGATGGAAACAAAATAAGCTAGTTCTGAGACTGCGCAGTTTCAATTAGCATGTTATCGATCGATTCCAGGTGCTTCATCACCGCACGGCCGTGAATAAGCGACAGGCCCGGGTTTTAAGAATTTGGAAAAATATTTTTGCCGTTGTATATATTACCAAAAATTAAAAAGCAAGTTGATAGATGATATATTTAACACAAAAATCGGAAGCCATTGGTTTTCAAAAGAAATAGGCTAGACCAATAAAAAAATCAACAAAAAACAATTAAAAAATGTAAAAATATGGCAGTAAGTATATTATTATGTTTAAGGAGTTTTGGATAAAGAATAAACTATTGATATGTATGCAAAAAAAATACTACGAAGTATTTTGGAACCTACCTAATTTTTACATTTTGATGACGACGACACGAAGAGGAAGCCGTCAACCGTGCAAGAGGCGACTCCGACGAAGGGCGAGCAGCACGATAAGCATGTATAAAAACAGTCCATTTATTTTCTGTAAAACAAGTTAAATAAATAAATTTAAAAAAGCGTAAACCACCCTAAATTTATTTGAGGTACAACAAAGAAAGTCAAACGCGTCTGTTCAAATTTTTTATGTGTGGCATGCATTTTTTTGTTAAAAATATTAACTAGTTTGCCCAAAATGATTTTATGACCAAGGAAATTTAAATGATTTATATTGTAAAATCTGGTGTAAGCCAGGCGCAGCACTGAAACTTGTAGATTTTCAAATATACATTTTTTTTAAATCATCCCTTTGATTCAAAAATATTAAAAATGGAAACACCTCCTAATAAAATCCTTTTTCTATGCATTTGCCTTAAATTTTACTTTCTCTTTAAGTTAGTCTTGATAGGTACTGCTTCTAAAAGAGATTTATAATGTTAAAGTATTTTGCATTTACACATTACATACCTACCACAATCTGTAGGCAAGAAATACACCTTTTTAAGTTTTATAAAATATGAATTTTTACTGCATTGAATAGCTAAAATAACTTTGGGGCAAAGGAAGGTTTATTAAAACAAAACATCATGATGTAAACGTTTTATTTACATCAACTTACATTAGGTACTTACTGACCAGAAAATAAAATAAGTTTCAAATCTTTTCCTTATCAGTTCTCCCTTTATTTGTTCAGATTGCTTTTTAGCTAAACTGTAAAACCTTATATTACAATAAACCGATATAATTTGTTTAACTAATTTAACATATAGATATAGTGTGTTCGAACATATGTTCAATGTCGTCAGAAAGAAAATATTTATTTTCTAGAGATACTTGTCTCATTACATCATTAACAAAGGTGTCAAAAAAATTATTTTCCTTTGGCATCTTGTTAGTGTTTAAATTAACGATATACCTATACCTTTTTTCAACAAAAATGCAAATTTTTATGACGTTTATGGAAGGACGTAATAGACCACCTCTACTTTTTTGATGTAATAATTACGTGTCGCCCGTTGATTCAATATTCTGTTCTAAAAGAGACAAACATTTTAAGCAAAAAACACTTTAATGTTTTTACCGTAAAACCAGCAATATATGCCACGACATTTTCTGATATCTCTGAAAGGGTAGGGATCACTTCCAGCAGCTCATTTTCAAACAGGACGTTTTCTGGAACATCGAGAATATATTTTCGGATAATGCTCATTTCATCAGCTGTGGATATTTCTACTGGAGCGGAATGGTTGTTGCTCACCACCCGAAGAATATTTGTTTCATCAAGAACAGCACAATTCCCTGTAGTAGACCCCTTGATATTAAGATTTAGCATGGTAGGTTGTATGAAATTAGAAAACCATAGGATTATTGTTCCAACCTTTCCTTCCTCTAAAAAAAGATAGGTACGAAAATTTAAAACAGTTTTATGAAAATAATGGAATAAGTAACATCTTTAAAATAAATTGAAATTCAAGGAAGTTTTGATATTTTACCTGATGTTAAGGAAAAATAATTCCATGTGGTCTTGGCTGGTTTTATATTTAAGTGAGCATCATCTTTTTCCACATAGTCTTGGTATATCTCCCAAATATGAATTAATATTTATTAACACGTTCGCTGCCGATGGCGCACCTATGCGTCATAACGGTTTTCCCTACCGGCCGACGACACGACAGTGCGTCAAACACGGGTTTGATTTACAAATATCATTGCTTTCTCGGCTTTGCTTGTGGGTTCATCATTTTGCGTCGGCTTATTGCGATCGTACTGCCACGTGTTCCTGCACAAACGGATTTCAAATAACGAAGAAACAAATCTAAATATGGATGCCGTTTGACGCACTATGGCGTCGTCGGCCGGTAGGGAAAACCGTTATGCGTCATCGGCAGCGAACGTGTTAAAAACCCTAAAAAGGGTGTCTTATTCTTTGTCGCACACATCTGCTGCATATTTTAATTTTTTAAATCAATTGTGTACATTCTGGCCTCCTTTAGAAGAGGTATCCAATAATCCTTTGTGGCAAGCTTAAGGGGGGTTTTAGAGCCTTTTCCATAAGAATTTCTCGAATTCATTATTTCAAATAAGGCATCATACAGATTTTAAAAAAATATGTAGGACCTGCTCCTTGAAACTCTTCGTGTTTAAATTCACAGCGAATGGTGTCTATTATATCCGCTATACTTCTGCTTATCATTTGGGCAGCCAGCTTATCCTAAAAAAATATTTAAAAACAGTTTTACTATTATGCATTTACCAGTTTTATTATAATTACTCCAAAACTAAATAATAGAAGCCAATGACGCTATTGCAAGCGTATTTTTACAAGGGAACGATTGTCTTTAACGAAGAAATTACAAGTTATTTCCTTGGGAAAAAACGCTCGCAATAGCGTCATTGGCTTCTAGGGATCATATTTTGTATTTCACTAATGCTGTAGACGAACGTAAAAGAAAGGGGAGAATCGTAGCACCGATTAAATATTCGAATAAACTTTGTCAAAAAGCATAGAGGTGTTGCCATAATTACCTTCTTTTTTTGTTTTCCATTCCATATGAGCTTTCCTTAGTTTGTTCCGAACCTAAAACCTTCGGATTCTTGTAAATTATAAAGTGTTTTCACAAAATCATACTCTATGGCGTCTCCATTTTTGTCCACAAAAGTACCACATTTGGCACAGTTATTTTTTAATAGCTTTAACATATGGCATGGATCAAATATTATATAGACTTTCGATTTATCTACTGGATGTAAAAAGTACGATTTTATTTCAGTTGGGTCTTTAAAATCGGCTCCAAGTTCCCTAGCCATTGAAAAAATAGCACTCGGTCCATCACATGCAACATAAACTATAATTACAACAACTTCTTTTAGCCTTCTTGAGCCTCTTTAATAATTATATTAGCTTTTTCTGCAGCTGTCAGGCTCTTAATAAAAAAGTAGGCAATTGGTAATTTCCATTTCCTTTTTAGGGACACCACCATCAGAACTAGTGTATCGTCTGAAATATCTGTTCCTAAGTCAACATATCACCAGGTTTTTTGTCCTATAAAATCTATTTGTTTACGAATTGCCATCTCATCAAATATTAATGAACAAAGGTGTGTTGGTTCATTTATTTCCTCATTGTTCTTTACCAAGTTCTTTAAGGTTGTAAAAAGAGGAAGCAGTGAAACCTGAGTCGCAGTTTCCGCTACTTAACCACTTCCTAATTGCTGATGCAAAAGGTAAAGCTAAATTAAAAACTTTCTTCACATATTCATATGCCTCACTAGAATAAAACTGAAGCGTCATTGCAAAACTTCTGAACTCTTCAGGAAACTATTTTCTGGTTTGCTTTTTGCCCTTTTCCTCATTTTTTACATTTGCAAGGTAGCGACGTAATAGCGGCAATGGAATTCCAGTAAATGACTTATCTAAGACATGGGCTACATCATCAGACAAAAGCCTTTGATTTTTCAAAGTCATGGTTACTTGTTTAAGGCTGGTTATTTTTTGTGATGTCTTAATTCTTTTTTTTGCATTGTAAAATTTGTTTTGGAGCTGTTTTTTTCGCCCTACTTCTTACGTTTGTGCAACAAATAATTTGTTAAGGGTTTTGCTGGTCAGGTCATCTTGGTCAAAATTGACGTATTGGGATTAATAATAATAATAATAATAATAATAATAAATGCTTATTTATTTAGCCAATTGTACAATCTAAAATCTTAAATACAAAAACACATATAAATGTAAATAAACAAACAGTTATCCACAAAAGGAAGCCCTTGTTAGTAGAGATTTCAATACCATAGACACATATTTTTTACTTAATTTCATAGTTAGTACAATAATCATAAAACTACTTAGTATAATGTTTAATAATAAATAAAAATGTTTTTTTTTGATAATTAGTTAAAAGTAACCTAACCTAAAGCTAAAAAAAACAAACAGCAAAATAGCTAAATTAAATAATTTCAACATGTAGGTATAATATTCCCGACATTTGACAGAATATCAAGTACATTATATTTATAAACACGAAGAAAAGGTTACAAAACCAAATTTAGATTCATTCATTTTTTAATGTTCGTTGCTAGATTAAGATCACGGTCACGTTAAGTAAAGAAAGTATTCCAGTTGTGGTTTGACAGAATTAATTTTGTGCCTCTATAATTTGCTCTATCTTGAGTCTAGTCTGTTTGTGCAACCAATTTTTAAGTTCTTTCTTAAAACCTCTCAGCGTTGTCGTTTTAGTTAGTTCATCAGGTAGATTTGCATGAATCTTTGGGCTTATGTATTTGAAGGAACGTTGTGCCAAAGCTGTGCGCACTTTGGGCAGGGAACCGGTTTGTTTTTTGGCTCGGGTATCATGCGAGTGTTCAATAGTCGTAAGGGTATCCTTTTTTTAAATTGTCTAAGCACTATACTCTTAACAAATAATTGCCTCAAATCAAAAATACCTCTCTCTTGATAAAGTTTATTGGAAGGATATTTTTTACTTTTACCGAGAATAATTTTAATTATCCATTTTTGCAAAATTTCCAGAGGTCTAAGATTTGTTTTTAACGCACCACCCCACACCAATACTCCGTACGTTAAGTGTGGTTCTATAAGACACATATATAAGGTCTTAAGATAGTTTACATCGAAATATTTTTTCAACTCTTCAAACTTTCCAGTAAAGGATCTTAACTTATTGGATACATGAGACACATGATTTGTCCATCTTAAATTAGGATCCAGTACGATTCCAAGATATTTTATTTTATTAGTTGATTTAATTTTTTGGATGTGTTCGTTAACTTTAATATTTATTTCTTAGAATTTAGGTAGGGAGTCGGAATAACAGCCGAAGGGCATAAAAAATGTCTTTTCTGCATTTATTGTTAGAATTTGATTAGTAAACCATTGGAAGACCTTACCTAGATCAGTTTCCACCTCTTTCTTCAGAGATTTCCACGACCCTCCTTTATAAATCAAAACTGAATCATCCGCGAAGCAAAGTATTTCCCCAGAAGAGTCAATATGGAATAAGCCGTTTATATATATATTAAATAGAATGGGCCCTAGGACAGTTCCTTGAGGAATACCTATTTCTGTGGGAAGTTCTGTACTTTGATGGCCCTCAACTTCCACACACTGTGTTCTTTGTGACATGTAGCTCTCAAATAGCTTAAGTGGAACTCCTCTTATACCATATCTTTCTAGAATTTTCTTTAAAATAGCGTGATCGACGGTGTCGAATGCCTTGGCCAAATCCAGAAAGACACACATAATTTTTTCTCCTTTATCTATACTCGAGTAAATAGTATCAACTAGCCCGGCCAAAGCATCCTTAGTCGAAGCACCCTCCCTAAACGCATATTGATGAGGTGACAGTATATTGTGTTTGTTCCAGAAATTAACGACTCGGTCCTTTATTATTTTTTTAAAAATAGTTAATAATTTGTTCTGATCCTGAGTTGTGAATTGGTTTGATCACAGCTTTTTTAGCACTTTTGGAAAATGACCAGTTTCTAGACATTTATTTATCAAGAAAACTAATGGCTCTGTTAAAAGTTGTTTATAATCCTTTAATACTTCACTTCGTAAGTTGTCAAGGCCTCAGCTTCATTTGTTGGAAACATGAATAACACTAACATTTTCCAAATTATTATTGGGAATATGTTGATGGGCAACAATGTCACTAAGTTCCTTCGTAACCCATTTTTGTGCATTTGTTGCGTTATCTTCAGTACCAAATCTGGTTTTATTAAACCTTGGGTCAAGGAACGTGGCTTTTGCTATAGTTTTATTTCTTTCCAGTATACCTAGTCTACGAATAATAACGCCTAACAAAGTATTTTTTAATTGTTCGCCGACGTCTGTCCAAGTATTTATATTTTTAAGTGAAGACTGAAATGCCCCAATTAATGAAACTGTGGGGTAAGTTTCAACAGAAAAAATATTAGTTAATAAATTGGCAGGTTTCAGCACTCGAACACATCATTAATAATTATCCACTCTTCGGCGTCTAGAAATTCCGGAAACTAGTGACACAAACACTTAAAGCGTCTTTAATTTTCAACATCCGTTCGAGCATTACATAACACGAATTCAACCGTGTTGCTACGTCTTGCTTTACCTTCAACACTGGAAGACCCATCTGTTCCTGAATAGATTTTAATTTATCATTTGCACTAGTACTATGTTTAAAATGGGCAACAAGGGCCCTACACTTTTTTAAAACTACACTTAATTTTTCATTGCAAGATAAAGCTTCATTGACACTTAAATTAAGAGTATGGGTTACACATGTTGATGCTTTTGTAAGTGTACTGTTATTGCATTTTTTATATTCGCCCCTTTGTCAGATACCAGTGCTACAATTTTTCAAGTAATTCCATTCCGTCAAAATAAGTCTTAGAACGATTGCAATATTTTCCCCTGTATGAGAGCCATATATATTGGTCAGAATAAACAATTGATTCTTATAATTGCTTAAAACCATAAAGGAGGGTGTGGTATTTTATTTATTAATTAACCACTGTTAATGAACTGTATCACCATAGGATAGTGAGATTACATCTATATGATGAACTGAAACATGTATTCGTTTTGATCTAATTTAATAATGCAGGTGTAAATTGCATTTGAATATGATAAATATATACAGTATTTTCTATCTACTTTCAAGCACTCACTCATTCACACATAAATACTAAATATACAAAGGTTTACTTATTTCTAAATAACTACTACAAAAGACTTGATTATTTAACTTTTAAATGAGAACTTTGTCTTTCCTTACTTTGAAATTTGAATGTAACAACTTTTATGCTTTAAATACGGGCAACTTCCTTTCTCACAGAGAATACCTTGATTTCCAATGCTCTACTTCACTTTAATAAGCCAGGGATCTGACTTTAAATCATTGATTTGAATTGTACACATCTGGCACCGCCATTTTTCTTCTTCTCTTCATCTTCACCTACAAGGGAACAGAGACGCTACGTCGTTTCTGGCTTCGAGGAATTGCGTTAAAACGCCCAAAAGAGGTCTTTGGACGAAGATAACAGAGGTACACTCGATATTTTCTAATATCTGTGCATACAAACGGAAAAATTGACAAAAAGGGTGTGACCATTTGGCGCGAAAACCTAGGAGAGCTGTGACGAGACAGATCCTTCGCGGTTGAGTGTTTCTCAGGCACTAATAAAACTAATTTCTTCTTCTAGCTGGCGGCCTGGCGCCAAGATCAAATGAAAAGTGGTGGTTGGCGGAAATGCGGAATTTATATGATATTAGAAATTGTTTTCTTTCTTTATTTGACACATTATTGTTTACACAATGCTGACGGAGACAAAGATATATTAAATTAAAAACGATTAAGAACGATTTCCTTTACGAGTGAAAAGTTGCTATAATCGTAATCTATTATGTCGACAGTACCGGTGTACAGGTTCGGACTAAGGGATCGTAATGAAGAACTGAAATATGCTGCTTTAAATGCGCAAATTGGGTTTTACCTGGGATGAAATAAATATATTTTGAGTTTAATTACGGTTCATTCATATTACATACATACAGGGTGTTATCACCAAACTATACGGTGAAAAACGATAGTTATACACGTGTTGGGGTGTTTCCCCAACATATATCTTTTTGTTGATAGAACACGTGCATGCAATTGGTCATTAAATATAAAATGTGCCATTAATGTAATGTATCCTTTATTGCTATCTGAGGTCCAAATATCGGTGGTTATAGCTGCAATTTTTACACTTTGTAATTCAGTTTTTAGTGTTGAAATCGCCTCTGTATAATTACGGGGTAGAATAACTGTTGACAAGCGCTTCCTGCTGGGCGGTTTATATGAAGGTTGTAGAGCTTTAGAGTACTCCAAAAAACCCTCGTCTTCAACAACAGACAACGGCTGAAAGTCTTTTGATATCATTTTTAATAACTTCGCATCAATTATTCCAATTTGCGACTCCGACAGATTATTGCCACCAAAAAGTTTTAACTGTTTAGTTGATCGCATTGTTGATTCACTAGCACTATATTCTCTTTTTTTTTTCGGGGGACTCGGTTCTACAGTAGAAGTATAATCACTAATTTGTATCGGTGGCGCTGGCGCTGGTGTTGCAGCTGTACTAGTACTAGTACTTGGACCGTGAAACCGTAACGAACTTAAAACCAGAAAAAGTTCAAACAATTACACTAGCTTGTTGTGTACTATACAACTGTTTAAAAGCTGAATGCCCCAATTATATTCGGAATGATGAAGAAGGGGACAAAAACTATACCTTTAGATATGCACTCTCGCAACAAAGTGGTAACAGAGGTAGAGTAGCTAGCCTTCTGGTAAGAGACGAATTTAAAGAATATGTCAACAATGAAGGGGCTGTTTATTGGCCATAAATATATTATAGATTTTAAAATAGCCATTTATTCATTACTTCACCATATTCTATTTATCTGTTACAACTTTTTGTATGTGCATATTTCCATTAGATTGATGTTAATGATTAAAAAAAGATTTTACTTCTAAATAAAATTTATTTTGTGCAAAAAAATTATTCATCCTTTATTCTTCCCACGGCTAGCCTTTTCGACCCGAAACAGAAGTCCCAGAATGGTTTCTTTTAATTCATCCAATATGTCTTCATCTTTTATACTATCCATTTCGAGACTCAGAAACTTGAAACATATTAAGAAATTATTTTTAGGCAGAATATTCAAAGACCACATCAGTATTACCTATCTGGTTACCTAAGTCTTTAGAAGAAAAATATTCTAAATTTTAGAAGTAACTGCAATGTACACAAAAATAAATAACATTAAATTATAATAATATATATAATAATAACTAATATTTGTGAAAAAGTTATACCAACGATGCAATAATCTAACGATGCAATAATATATCAAGATAATACATAAACATTCTGTTCAATAGTTTAGTGAGGTCTAGAGTTAAAAATGGAATAAATACATACTGTCCAAAACTCATGTTTGGGCTTGTAATATTTTCCTCCTTGTTGACTTGCTCCAGAGTTTTTGCAGCATTTGAAATTAGAGCTGACACATCCATGTTTGTGTTTATTCTAGAAGATAGAGCATTTAATTTCCTTTTCTTTGGTAAATTTGAGCAACTCGAAGAAGCTCGACTCATTGTGCTATCAATAGTCTCAGTTGGAGACATTAAATTCACTGGTGAACCAATGTCCAGGTCTGGAATATTCTCTATCTCACCTTCATATAAAATTTCCTGCTCTAATTCTTGGGTACTCTGCTTCAATAATTATTTTCAGTGATATGTATTGATCTCCATAATATCTTTGACAAAAATTATTTACTGTAGGTATACAAATTTCAAATTAAATTGAAAGAAAGTTGTAGTTTTAATTATTATTACATTTGTCGGGAAATGCATTATAACTTTTTTGGACCGATTAGTAGAAACCTAAGAGAACATAGTAAGTTTTTTATGAAAATAAATAGGGAACTTGCACAAACTAATAAAAACCGAAATAAATGCTAAAAACCATAAGTGGTGGACATCCTATAAAAAAGTTTAGTAAAAAAAGAATCTGTTAATTAAATTCATTGTGGCCAAAATCTTGAAATAAAAATGTCAAGAAATTCGAATTATTCCAGTCGCTCGGAAACGCGCGTTCACTGGTCGTGACGTAGAAGAGCATAATCAGTTTGTCGGCGCGTCGCATAGTGCTTTGAGGGAATGGGATAAATGGACAAAAATCATTACTCTTGTTGTAGCCAACGGATTTAAACTAAATAATAACCGTTGGGTAGCTAATACACTAAGCTATATCTGACACACAAAAATCTGAGTTCAGGTGTTTATAAAAAATGTATGCTTGCTTGTACGCGATGAAACTTTTCATATTTCTGGATTCAGTATAACACAAAACGGCAAAAAAAGTCGTAGTTAGGTTTTTCATCGCACAATTTTATTTTTTATAATAAATTAATATTATATGCAAATAATAATAATAATAATAATAATAATAATAATAATAAATACATATAGGTAAAAATAATTCAATAAATTTTGACATAGATTTAAAACTATACTACTAACTTTAATTAATATAAAACGTCAGAAAGAAGGTACCCAGAAAAACAAAGATCTTAAAATGGTTAAATAATAAAATAAACATTCTTAGAAAAAGGAAAGGAAGTTCAAAATTGTAAAATTGCTACTCATTATTTAAATCAATGAAAATTCATACTTAAAAACTTTTATTGTTGAAAATAGCATAAAAAAAATTATTCGCATTCTGAAAGGTCAGAACTGTCTGAACTTTGCAAGTCAAGGTCGCCAATATCTGAAGCCAAAATAGCCGAATACTGTTGCAAACAAAAAAGTCTATTTCCAAATATTCTGTGATATCATTTATGTTATCCTATCGTGATTTGAAAGTTGTAGTCTTTCTGAAAGATGATATACCTAAATGGATCTGAGGTAATTAGTAGATTATTCATAATGCCCCTATTTGAGCTTTTTCTAGAAGTTTTTCTTGTGTGGTTCAAACGCACTGTTCGGACCTCTTTATGCCTTGCTTCAAGTGCATCCTCGGCTAGTTGCTCTATGTGCAAATCGAAAAGTTGGATAATCTCAATTCCATGAACTAGAATCTTATGGATACTGCAGGGCATATAGTACCAAGGATATAATTCAATGTAAAGATTTCTCGATTCCCTCAAAATCTGTTGAAACTGCACCAACTTGATTTTTTGTCCTAGAGACACAACTCTTAAAATTTTTGAAAATTTTAAAATAAGTTCTTTGGTAATGCCGGTTATCGAGGAACTTAACTCTGGATTTTGAAAAAACCTTCTTAGCCATATTCCCATAATTCGTAGATCCATAGCCTGGTTTTGGTTTGTCAATAATTAATCCCCTTTGAACTTTAAAACCCTTCTGAAGTTTTCGTTTTTGGTTTTCAACAAGTTTTTACTTTCCAGGATCCTTAACTTTAAAACAAAAAAATATTACAACCCACTAAACCTAAAAACCATAGAAATAGGACTCCTAGAAGGCTGATAGAGTGAGAAGTCCCTCACGGAGAAAGGGAGAAAACAATAGGGGTTGGGTGATAATACGCTTGCGCGGGCATGTAAATAAGGACCTTATATTTACTTGCTTACATGCAGTTTATATAACAACGCCGTTGCCAAACTAGGAGAAATTTACCGTTTTATGTGTATTTTAATTAGATGACTACTGAAAAACGTGGGAAGTAAACCCCGAAACGGAATTTTTTAAAATCTGTTTCATATTATAAATTTACTCTAATATTTTCGAAGTATATGTTGCTAAGATTTTTGATTATGTTAATAATTTTTGTGTTACGTTAAAACCTAGTACTTTACATATCTTATACTTCGCAACGTTGCGAGATTGCAAGGACGTGGACCCGATCGGACACCATCATGAATTCTTGTTTTCTTTGCTTTTCGACTAAGGAGGGCTAGAAGTAAGGAGAGCAATCGACAATGGCCGAAATTCTGATTTCTGGTCATACTTTTGTAATAGTTCACAAGTTTGTCGTAGTTAGCGATGCGATCCCATGCGATAGGTTTTTAACACGGTGTCTTATGGAGAATATGTGATTATTTCGCGTTTTTTGTTAAAAAACTTGGTGTTAATTGTGTTTTATTGCGTTTATGTGATTGACTATGAGTTTGGACAAAGTTAATCTAAGCAGAAGTTGTTTTGTACTTTGCATCATGAAATAAAAGACGTCATTTTGAGAATACAGCTGATTGTTTTTATTTCATATCAAGAAAATTATGATAAATTTTGTATCATATTCATCAATATCCTCTCTCTGTATGCTTGTGAATAATACAGTAATGATTTCTAATTATTCTCAGATATTAATTATTAAGAGTCAAATGTTTTGCTCATTGCAAATGCAAATAGTCTTATAGGTTAGAGGGTAACCTAAAATAAAACTGCATATAAACATTTTACCCTAATTTCTTGTTCAAAAAATAAATGATGAAAAATAATGTGAATAACATATTTTATTAATTTTTTCCACAAACGCCAAAAAATTGTCTATAGAACTAAACTCTTTATATTAAGTAAAATTATTAACAGATTCTAAAAAGTACGGAAAAACATCTGATGAAAAAATTAACTACGGGTACTTTTAGTTACAGCGTCTAAAATTGAAATGGCAACGAGTGAATTGAGCAAAATCGCTAACGATTTAAGATGCTTACAATTTTTAACAGATCTTGGCTGCCCATTCCAGACAGGAAACAGGAAGGCTTGACACATACACAAATAAAATGTTTTTCTTTTAATTTCACCGAGACCGCACTACGATGGTTAAGGTACAGCTTTTACATTAAAGCTGTGGTTAGGGGTTAAATAACATCAAATAATACGTTTCCAATAAAGAAAAAGTGAAAAATGTCCACTATGTCCATAAGAAACCATGTATTTTTCCTATCGCATAAGACACGGATGCCCTCGGCGCACAATGCTTCGCTTATATGGGATATTGGGACAAAAATCATAGCAGTCTCGTCATTGACGTCATTTGGCTAAAATTTGGTACTCAGGGGTTTTTGAGGTCGGGGATCAAGAATTTGAGGTCAAAATTGAAGTGTAGCAATTTTGGAAAGATTTTTCTTATAAGTGAGCGAATACGAGAATTTAAGCAACGAGATCCATTCATTCAAAATAAACCATTTATATTCCTTGCCACCTTAAAGAACCATTTCTTAGCCTAAGGCAAAATTTTACCAAAGGTCTTAAAGCTAATAAAGAGGACAAACTATAACAATATTTTCATTTATTAATAAATGGTTTGAATTTTTATAATTGGTTTGAATAACACATATTAAACAATATATAACAAACAATATATAGAACAATATTAACAATAACAGAAAACATATACTTTTTTCAATTTAGGCAACACAGGTCAGACTTTAAAACAATAATTTAAAAGAATAATTAATAGATATAAACTTAATAACAGGAACAATATGATATATAGTATCATCAAAAAAGTTTACAACAAATAGGAATTTATTTTACTATTAAGATTTAGGAAAAAAAAAATATGGCAAATCAAGTCAGCATAATAAATGCCAAAAAATGCACTATGACATATGTCACGTGACAACTGTCATGGCGGTAAATTAAAAAATTCCACCTTAAATATGCGAAAAGTGAGGTTAGGTGACCAGATATCAAAAAATGTCAAAGAGGGAAGTTGTTCAGAATTCAATTTTACCCCTAAATGGAAATTTTTAGAAAAATATGACGACTTTTCAGATTTTTTACTGCCTATCCAATCTTCAATTAAATCAGCATTGGTAATACGTTGATGAACTAAAAAAATCATAACTCCTATATTAGCAGGAAGTAGCACAAAAATTTGACAAGGTTATAAACTACCAACCATAAGTAATTTGTAACAGTCCACAGCACAGGATGTTTTGCATAGAACTTTTTAAAAGTTTCCTCCAATCGGTGAATGTATCACAGTTTACATATATGGCATACCAGTTACGAATGCACGTCTCTTATCCCATATCAAATGATATTACTATACATATATGTCAATACAGAGATACATACCTGTAGTATATGCGGTCATAGTCAAAAATTCACAACCACTGAACCCTACAATCTAAGAAACTAATTTTATTGACTACGTAATTGAATTGCTACAGTCCTTCATTTAGCTGCTATAAGTTATGACTTGCCCATGCACAACGCCGCGGGGGCGTGGTGTCCGGCGAAATATATTATATGTTTTTACTACTTTGGTTCCCTCTGGATCATTTGCAACAGATTGGCAGTACATTTGATGTGTATCGATATCCGAATTTTGTCCACGGGCGGCCGCACTGTGCGGCGGTGAGATCTTAAGCTCATTTACCGTCGACAAACCATGACCAAAATAATAACATTGCGTTTGATCTCCTTCCCTCTAGACCTCCTTATTTTCGACTTTCGATGTTCAGTTTTGTAAAGAGTTCTTGTGTTTTTTATTATTGCCGTGTGTTTGATAGTACTATAATTCGTTTTCGGTGTTATTTGAGAAAAATGCCTTCAACTTAATACTCAACATGCCCTTATACAGACAGGCACGCGCAAAAGCTACGAAACTCAGCGTTTCTGTCTTACACATGGATATTTTGTCTCTCTTCCTTCGTGAGTAGATCTGCTTATATACTCTTATGTATTAGCCTTCTAGGAGTCCTATTTCTATGCTAAAAACTTAAAGCATAACCTACCGTCTCTCTCTGCGAGTCGCAATAGAAGTGGCAGGTAGATGATCGGCCGATCCGCCGGGCCGATCCGCCGCGCCGATCGTTATGCTCTATGACGTCAAATCGTGTTTAAATTGGCGCGGATTTAACGGCAACTTTAAAAATGTATGGAAACAAAACGGATGATATTTAACACTTCAGATTTGGCACACCTTCTTTTTTAGCGTAATAGAACAGATTATTGAAATAAAAAAAATGTTCTCTATTGTGGAAACTAAGTATTTTACTAATCAGTCTATAAAAATGAATTATGATTATTAACAAATTAAGTAAAAGTAATGATCTTACTTCCGAATTTTGAGACTCAAAAAAACTGGTATTTAAATGTGACTCTCCTGGATTTATGAGAATCCCACTACTCCCGATGAAATTTGAAAGAGTGAAGTACTGCCATTTAGGTTTATAAATTTGGTTTGTTGACATCCCAGAAACTTGGCTCTTTTTGATCTTTTGTACTTCATGTAAATATTGTTTTGAAGCCATGCAATTTGTTTTGTACTTCTTTTATCGCCAATTATCATTATCTGACTATTTAGCTTGCTACACATTTCTTATAAGGCTTTGGTTCGAATATTTTTGTTTTTATATTGTGTACATGCGGTATCATATAAAACTGGATACCCTTCATATAATTTTATGAGGGCACTTGTTTATTCTTTTGACCAAGTGAATTGAGCATTTCTAAAAACAAAGTTAAAGTAGGTATTAACAATATGCTTATATTTTTTCAGACGAACTTACTTGCAACATTTTATTTCCTTATCCGCCATATTTCGCAATTTACAATGAGGATTACAACAAACGATATAAATAATTATCTTTTATTTTTAAACCTTCACACTTTCAAAATCAATACACTACACACCATAAGGTATAGGTTTATAGTTTTATGAATATAAAAGGCACTATATATATGTCACATTTTATTAAGGTTGGCAATGACAAAAATAATAAAAAAATTACCAAAACTGCGATGCAACGCGCAAGTAAATTAGGACTGGTTCTATTTTCTGCAAGTGCAATTGAGCAAGTTGTCAAAAATTGTTCATTTGCGCATGCGTGCAATAAAAATTGCTGCAATTAAAAAAAAATTGCCGAATGTAAAACGGCCTTGAGAAATTTTGATTTATGAAATAAGTAGTTTTTATAGAAGGCATATTTCCCTCATTATTGTAACTGTATTTATGGAGTGTCCAAGAAATGTATGGAAATTAGACATATTTCGGTGTTGAATGAAATGATACTAATATCTTTATATCCCGTTTTTGAAAAATGTAGGCACGTATCAGCGACGTTGCTGTATATTTTAATTTTTCAGATGTGCAAACTGATTTCTTAAAATTCACTTCAGATCATAGACGTGCCCAGACTTTTTTATTAAGATGGGAGGTATAGGGGTGTATTAAAATAAAAGAAGAAAAAATTTAACATTTTATTTCCTTACACAAAAAATATAATATGTGCAAAAGTTATTCTTCTTGGCAAACGTGTATTAATGTATGTATAGCCTTATATCAGTCCAGCTGCTATATCTATAAAGGTTCTTAAATTCATTGGTGACAATATGATTTTTTTTCTTATTCTAAAATACATCTAAAAATACCAAACATATTAATTATAAAATAGAAAAATGTGTTAATTTTTTTAAGGCATCAGGGTGGGCCAGGGTCAACCCCTTGGGCACGCCTATGCGTGAGGCTTTTTTACAATTTTTTCTGTAGAAAGTATAATATCAATTTATATAAATAATGATATCTCTCTTAAGGTTTTTATTTTAGATGTTAGAAAAACGTTAAATACAAAATCTAATTAAATGTGTCCGACGATAAAATCCGTTTTTAAAAACAATTTATTTTCAAAATTAAGACTAACAATATGAATGCAAGCAATGGAATGACACAAATAGGTAAACTACATATATTTATAAGCTAGGTTATGCTGCGGTTGCAGTCTCCAAGGTCTGGTCCAGGTCAGCAAGAATGGTACATGTAACTCCTCCCTTCTTAAGAAGCGAACATAACGGAGTTTGGATGCGTTTCTTCATCCCCTTTGGAAGCTTCGTCGGATTCCCTTTTGCTTGTTCCTTTGGATTGACATCTTCTGGAAATCCATTTTTGAATCTTCTTCTTGGATAATATATACAGGGTGGTTGCTACTACCATTGTTAGTGTGGTGATAGTAATAGCTCTCCATGTGATTGACTCGGCATCATTTTCATTGATTTCCTCGGTGGGCTGCAGTCTATATATTGAGTCCTTTAGATTGAATATCTCCTCGAAGTTGACTTTGCTGAGGTTTGCAATCTTGTAGGATTGTGTTTTCCTGAGAGCATCGATGCGGATTTCTGGGAGGATTAGTGGTGTTCCCTGTTTAAATTGGGGGTTGTTTGTGAACTTCTTCTTTTCTACCGTAACCTCGCAATTCCTCGGGATTCTGATAAGCGTGGGCAGATCGATTTTTAGATATTGATCTGAGCCACATTTGGAAAATATTTGTGTGTTGTTTGCGGGCAGGACCAAAACTTCTTCTTGCGACACTTGTTCGACTAAGGGTTCTTCCAGGTGGATTTCATCAGCACGGCAATTGACAGTAGGGTGGTTTTTCAGTAGCTGAAGGGTGCATTCATCTCTGGGCTTGAGATTTTCGTGGCAGTAGAAAATATCTTCAACTTCTGGACAGCTGGTTTCTTCAAATTGTATGTTGTCTCTCGCTTGTGCTAGGTAGGGGTATTTTGGAACTACAAGGGTCTTATTTTGGATGATAGGATAAAGGTGGTGGAAAACGAAGGTTTCTGATCTCAAAATTGGTGCGTGAATCGCAAAAATTACTTTACCTTTAGAAAATGAGACTTGTGTTCCAAAGAATTGATAGTATGATAAAATATTCTTGAAGTTTGGAATAGCGTCGTTGTTATAGAGAGATTTTAAGTGCTGAGTTGTGTGAATAATTTCCGCAACAGAAATAATTGAATTATGTAAAGCATTGAGTTTAGCAAACATTATAGCATCTTCTAAATTGTCAAAGAAACACTTAAATAAGTAAACCACTTAAAGATTTCCACTAACTTTATTTTAACATGACACGTGTTTCGACGGTAACGTCTTTTTCAAATGTGAATAGTTACACTAAAATATGCTAAAATTATAGAGTTCCGCTGTTGCAGGTAAATTACAAAAAATAATTTTTGACCCAGGCGCCTTATGAATAGCAAAGGAAACAATTTAACTATTTCTAGGAAAGATTCAATAACGGAGAAAACCCAAAATCAGTTTGTTCGTTAAGTAATATATTCAATTTTTTATATTTATTGATTTCCATAATTTCTAACAGATTTAATTTTTTACCTTTATTTTCAATATGTAAAACATTGAAATCATTATTGCAAATGTGGTTTTCATTAATTAAATGACAAGCATAGTTAGAAGTATCCTAGCCATTAATGAAACAAGACTGGTGTTCTTTAATTCTCTTTTCAAAAGGTCTACCAGTTTGACCAATATATACTTTGGAACAGGAACCACAATTTAATTTATAGACACCATTTTTCTTACTTTTAGGTGTAGGGGATTTGTTATTTTTAATGAACTTACTAATTTTATTGTTGGTTTTAAAGGCAATTTTGGCATTCATATTTTTATTTTTTCACACACAGGAAAGTTAACACAAAAAATATCACAGTATATAGGTTTTGACAATCAAGAATTATTTGGGATAGTACACTTAAGTAGGTTTGAAAACTACTAATTTCACTATTAAATGATGCTTGTAGCATTTTTATTCCTTGTTCTAGTCGATCTTGATTATTTACTAAAGTCGATATAGTTTTATTATAATTATTTATCAGTTGTTTTGACAAGGACATTTGAGTATTTAAATGCTTTATTATATTTTTCTGATTTTGTTGCAGAGTATCAATTGCGTTGTCGTACCTATTTCCATCGTCGGCATCTAGTGTGCCAAAAAGCCATCTATTTACACTTCCCACTATATTAATAAGGCCTCTTTTATTCCTAATGTGAGGATTTAAATTAGCTAGTTTATTTTGCGTAATGTTAATTAGAAACTCGGTTCTATAAAGTAAGTTATCGGCTAAGCCTTGATAGGATATAGGATTATTTATATTTTCCTGTGTAACATGATCTCTTAACATAAAATAACTTGTTTTAATATTGGTTAATTGTCTACTAACTATGTTTAAATCTAAGTAATGTATAAATGTATGTTTACTATATATAAGTTTGGCGTTGCCTAACTGAATGGGTAGTATGGGGTTTTTTACAAGGGTAAGCTGGATATCTTCACTGTTGCTCAGCTGAAGTACCAGGAATAGCATCAGGCTCTGAAGGCTCGGGGGTGCCATTTCCTTCCTGTAAATATCGTTTTTGTTTAGTCTTAGGTTTCTTTGCAGAGTTTTTATGATAAGTGCCCTTGTTTGTTTTTAATTTAATAGAGCTTTGGCTATCAACTTTTACTTTTTGGAACTTAGGTAATGACTTATTTCGAAGTTTTGTTTTAATATAAGCCGGTTCCTGGAGAGAAAATTGAGGTGGATCTTCTCGTTTCTCGTTTCTTTTATTGATTACCTTCTCTTTCACTTGTTGGTTGCTTTCTCTTATTTTTTCGTAAATTGTATCAGAAGCTTCTTTGTGATTTTGAATATAGTCTGATATAATTACATGGTCACTAAGTTCGAAGGGGTCATTTGTATTAATATGACCTTTAATAATTTCAAAAGGGGTAAACTTTGTTACGCTATGGATAGAATTGTTGTATCCTAGAAGAGCGCGTTTCATTAGTTGCTCGGGGGAATACTGCTTGTTTTCCATTTTCAGACATCTGTAGTGTTCAATCAGCGTCGAATGGAACCTTTCTACAGGAGAGTTTGAATTGCTATTCTTCGCTGTTGTATAGTGTAGTTCAATTTTGTATATTTTACAGAAACCTTCCAAGTTCTTATTCTTAAACTCAGTTCCTCGGTCCGTGGTAACCTTTAAGGGTAGTCCGTGGTGGGTGATAAAGTTAAGTACATTTTCGATTACAGCGGGTCCCGTTAGGCTACTTAATCTATATGCTTGACCGTATCTAGAAAATGCATCAATTATAGTCAAAAATGTTTCGTTCTCGATCTTGAAAGTATCTATATGTAATTGTTCGAAGGGTCGAGAAGTTGTAGGGGTTAGATTGAATTTAACTGCAGGGGGATCTCTGTCATATTTATTCTTCTGGCATGTTTCACAAGAGTTTACATATTGTTCTATGTCCATATTCATTTTTGGCCAATAATATCTTGCGCCTAGTGCTAGTTGCATTTGGTTTATGCCTCTATGACAAGTTTTTGTGACATGGTACATATCCAGTTTTTCTCTTTGTTCGTCTGCTAATTCGATGTCTTCTAGCATTTTAGAGCATTGTACAAATTTAAAGCATGTATTAGTGAAAAGACGCTGTAGAGTTGTCGTAAACGTTTGAGCTAAAGGGCTATTCCTAAAATATAGTGCATATAGCCGCTTAGGATCAATAAGTTCTTTTAAGAGTTTTATGATACATGGTGTTGGGTCATTTTTGGGCAAGGTAACAAAAATACGAGTATTTTCGAAAGTTTTTTCGAAATGACATTTCAATTGATCGATATCGCCTTGTGTCAAAATAATTTGATTTTTATATACATTCAGGATACGTTCGGTGATTGGTATACCGAAAATTGGGTTTTCGTGTGACGAGTGGATCGTTTCTAGATCATTTGAATCCTCGTTTTGGGTGTTTGGTTGCGACATTTCTCTTTCTGAGTTTGGTGGTTTAATTTGGATATTTGAAATAACATTGACTTTTTGTCTTTTGTGTCCCAAAATTTCGTTAAGTACTTTTTGATCCAAGTCAGGAAGTTCGTCGGGATTTTCACAATACTTTTCGATGACCTCGTCTACGTCGCCAGGATTGTTACATACAGATAATGTTTCTATAGCGTAGTGGTCATTGTCTATGGGGTTTCGTGATAGGGCATCTGCAGCTTGATTTGTTTTGCCCTTTTTGTACTTTATAAAGTAGTCGAATTCTTCCAATCTGAGACGCCATCTGACAAGTCTGCTGTTTGGTTCGCGAAGTGAATAAACCCATTGTAATGGTTTATGATCTGTTAATATTGTAAATTTGTGTCCAAACAAATATGGTCTGTAATATTTTACGCCCCAGACTATTGCTAGTAACTCTTTTTCTATAGTCGAGTAATTTATTTCGGCTGGGTTGAGAGTGCGTGATGCATAACAAATAGGGTGACCATTTTGTGACAATATCGCTCCGATAGCGTAGTTGGAGGCATCAGTATTTAATTCGAATGGTTTAGTAAAATCGGGATAGCACAATACAGGTTCTGATGTTAAAATAACTTTACAAGTTTCGAAACAATCCAAAAATTCTTTAGTATGCACGACTTTTTCGTTTTTCTTCAAACATTGGGTCATGGGTTTCGTGATTTTTGCAAAGTTTTGTATAAATTTCCTGTAGTAACCTAACAATCCGAGAAATGATTTAATTTCTCTTTGTGTTCTAGGTATGGGAAATTCCTGTATAGCAGCGATCTTTTTCGGGTTCGGTTTTATCCCTTCTGTTGTTACGACATGTCCTAGGAATTCCACTTCTTTCCTAAGGAATTCACTTTTGTCGAGTTGGATTTTTAATCTTGCTTCTCGTAATTTTGAGAATACTAGCCTTAGGTTTTGAATATGTTCTTGCAGTCCTGTACTGAATATTATGATGTCATCCATGTATACTAGGCATATTTTATTCTGCAAGTCTTTGAGCACTTCATCCATCACTCTTTGGAAGGTAGATGGAGCGTTTTTTAAGCCAAAAGGCATGCGTAAAAATTCGTAGTGGCCGTTTTCCACTGTAAACGCCGTTTTTTCTATAGAGTTTTCTGACATTTCTATCTGGTGGAAGCCGCTTGCTAAATCCAACGTAGAGAAATAGTTTGCTCTGCCTAGTTTGTCCAATATTTCATTTATATTAGGGATAGGGTACCGGTCGTCAATCGTTTTTTGGTTTATGTTCCTAAAGTCTACTACTAGACGCCATTTAGGTTTGTTGGAAGCATCTAGCTTTTTCGGGACAATCCATATGGGTGAGCTCCATGGGCTAGCTGATGGACGAATGATTTCTTTTTCTAACATTTGGTTTATTTGTCGTCTGACTTCGTCTTTATGCACATACGGGTATCTGTAAGATTTCGTGTACACCGGAATTTCGTCAGAGGTTTTAATATTATGTTTTACTTTAGAGGTAAAACTCAATTTATCTCCTGGCTTAAAAAATATATCCGAGAAGTCTAGACATAAATTTGATATCGCTCTTTTTTCCTCGGTGTTCATGTGCTCGGTACGTATTAAGTCTTGTATACTAGTTTCTCGTTTCGCCTTGTATGCGTAATTTTCGTTCTCATTATTCTTTGTTTCAAACGTATACATTTCATATAGCTCATCTTTAAATGAGTCTACATATATCGGCTGATTCAACGTAACGTTTATTATCTTATCGGTATGGTTTTGCATTTCCACGGCAGCGAACCCATTCTTAGAATAAGACAAGCAATGTGGGATTATAAGACCGTTAATTTTCATTTCGTTTATTAATATATCACCTTCGAATATGCTGACTGGTATATTCTTAATCAGTTTTTCGTGAGGATTAACAGAGAATGAAAATTTGATGTCAGCAGGTGACCTATATTCAAAGGGAATTGCTATACATTTACCGACAAGTTTTTTATTAATTAAATCGATATTTAAATTCATGTTAATTAAATCAAGGAGTCCTATTACTCCGTCGAAATAATCATGAAAATCAAACAGAATAAAATCAATTTCATATTTAATTCCGTATTCTAAAAATGCGGGAATAGTAGCCTGAAATTGTGTTTGTTGACTGCCTACAGCTGTTTTTATTGTGTTTGTTGTTTGGTATACACGGTTAGGGAAATATCTTTCGGCGAAAGATGGATTTAAAATAGATCTACTGCTACCAGTATCTATCAAAAGTTTTAGGTCGAGTGATTTTATTTTGACATAAGGGAGGGTATTATTTGATGAGATATTAATCTCTACTAAATCTGTTGATCTGGCGGCCCTGGATCGGGAAAATTTTCAATTTCCTCGGAAATTTGATTATTTGCGAAATAGGCCTGGTCGTCATTGTTGGCATTGGAAGCATCGTAGAATTGGGGGTAATTATCTAGCTCTGGGAGATTTTCTTGAGGGGATTCCTGCGGAAAATCCTCGTTTGGGTATTCTTGAGAATACAATTCTTCGAAAATGGGATTAGGCCTTGAACTTTGATTTTGGAAATTTTGTCTATGGCTCTGCATAGAAGGAATACGAGATGTCGTAGACATTGGGGTAGGTTTCGGCATTTGATTTATGGGCGTTTGATTAGGACGGAAAACGTTTTGAGGTTTTCCAAAAACTTCTTGATTGGTGGGGAATTTCCTTGGCGGTAAATTCCTGGGTTGGATATTAATGGGTTGGGATCTCCATTGGGGTCTTGGTGTGAAGCTTTGTTGTGTTGACCATTGGGGTCTTGGTGTAAAGCTTTGTTCTGTTGACCATTGAGGTCTTGGTGTAAAGTTTTGTTGTGTTGCCCATTGGGGTCTTGGTGAAAAATTTGAATAGTTTTGCGACTGGTGTGTGTTAAAATAGTTAGGCTGTTGTGAATTATTTGGGTAATTGTTCTGGAAGTTATTATGATTATTAGATGGTTTTTGAGTTGTTAAGGCTCTATAAGGTTTATTTACATCATTAACATTACCATACAATCTTTCAAAATTTTCAAATTCGTTCGCACACGCCATTGCGTCTTCTAAACAACTAGGTTTCCTTAAATACATGTTATTTTTCAATGTACCTGTGCAACCAGCTATAAAAGTATTTAAAGCAGTTTTATCGTAATGTTTAATTTCACACAACTTTTGTTGTGGGGGCGAATTAGGATCGTTACTAATACGTTGCGCTACACTACTACGTAAAAGTTGTAATCTACTGCCAAAATTTAGAAGGTGTTCGCCTTTATAAGGCGTAGTTCTTGTGAGTTCTTGAACAAGACAATCTAGATCTCTTCTGTCAGAAAAACATTGAATTAAAGCATTTTTTAAACTTGTCCAATCATTTAATTCGACTCTATTGCCTACCAATACTTCGGCTTTGCCTACTAATTTTTCTTGAATTGATTCGAAAATATGTGCGTCTAGTTCCCTATCTTTGAACATTGAATAGCTATCAATTAGACTTTCGCATCGCTTAATAAATTTATTTAGAGTATCACTATTCCCATCGAATGGCTTGATTATTTCTAACCTAGATTTAAAAAGGTCCCAATTCATTTTGGGTTGTGAGCCTGCGGCTGTTCCTTCCATATTAGATGCTATATTTATTTGTTTATCTTCAATGCTTATATTAATTTGACTTAGTTTCTGTAGTAACTCGTCTATTTCGACGTTATCTTTAATAGACATAAGTAATTAAATGAAAATATCTTATAACATGCATTAGTTATAAATAAAACTTATGAATGTATTGATTAACGAATAATCAATTTTCTTTAAAATAAAACTTATTTAAACTTACTAACTAGCGAAATAACTGATTTTTAGTTATTTCTAATTCTTACGCTATTTCGTTTAAATTTGCAGAACACTGATTTTTAGTTATTTGCAAAAGTGAGAATCAATTATTAATATATAAAATCAATATCAATCAATAAAATTCAAATACGAAACCGTAAATAAAAGGATCAATATAGGGTAAAAAGGAATAAAGCTCTTACGAAGGTCCACGTATTGGGATCGACGTCTTCGTTCTTCCTCTTCTTGATTCCACTGTTGCACCCTCAAGTCGATGTCGCTGGGTCTTATCGTTGGGGTTCTTTTGGATTGCACTGACAGGGTAGAAACCACTCGTAGATGTCTTTTACCGCACGATTCGATAATTTTCGACACTCTACCGCACAATCCTACCGACTGCGCCAATTAAATGTGTCCGACGATAAAATCCGTTTTTAAAAACAATTTATTTTCAAAATCAAGACTAACAATATGAATGCAAGCAATGGAATGACACAAATAGGTAAACTACATATATTTATAAGCTAGGTTATGCTGCGGTTGCAGTCTCCAAGGTCTGGTCCAGGTCAGCAAGAATGGTACATGTAACTATCTAATCTAATCTAATATTATTTTCCTCTATACAGAGTGTTCCAGACTGATTTAGCCAGGCTCTAGCTTCTAAACCGTTTGAGATATTTAGTTGGAAAAAATCCTGATCCTCTTTTTCACGTAAGGTGGCTTTTAAAACTTTAGGGCGTCCGACAACGAAACTGCCCCAAAGTGTTCGCCGGACAAGGTCACTACTAGGTTTTACGTGTATTTTTATTAAAAATAAGATGTTAATTCTCTCTTATCTTACCATCCAAAACCTTATTCACTGACACTGATGACGATTCGGACGGAAAATGTCAATTTTTGACATTTCCAATAAAAACCTCCCATTACACAAGAAATTAAAACTCAATGGATAGTGTTCCAAAAACTAAGATAGGGCAGTATGTTTTAGCTTTATTCACCAGGATTTGACAGCCCTTGAAAATGTCAAATTCGTAGTTTTACCATTAGAACCCAAATATGTAATTATATACGGTATACATGATAATCCATTTAAAAAAATATTATTATTCATCCTCCAGAATCATCACTGTATATAGTGGAAAATAATTTTAGCTTATGCGTTTTAACCTCCTATATGCAACTTTTGTATTCAAAGTTTTTTCAAAAATTAAATATTTTGAACGAAATATCTTATTTATTTTTTGATGCATTTCACCTTTCAGCCAGGGAAAAATTCGATATCGGTGAAACAGAAAATCTAACTTTCACTGACTTAGATGGAACTATAGTGGAGGCTGACTGTATAACAAATTTTTTTAAGCCTACCCAATCCTACATTAAGTATACATATAGAGGAAGACAACGATTCATTACGTCCTCAACTTCCACTTTGTCAATCTCGGAGAACCCACTATCGGCCAATGAGGTGGCGAATTGGATACAAGAAAATAATGAAATTAATAATGTGGATAGAACCTCCGAAATTGATGATTTCCCTCTACATGCAACAAATTTAATTCCAGAAAATAAAATCGAATCTTGCATTGATAACACTATTGTTAAAATCATTAATATCGATAAAGATGGATTCATAATTCCGCCGGAGCCAGTGCATGCAATACTGAAGAAAAACTAATGGTGATGATGGTTCTAAGGTACTTCAAATATATTTAGTTACTCACCATAGATCCCTAATAAAAAATTATAAATATTTATTAAAAAATATGTGCAGGCACTTCAAGTCTGTTTACAGAATAATGGAGGCCAGCATATTCTGGAGGAATATGAAAAAAGTGATGGCATTCAGTCTGATAAAAGTGATGGCATACTGTCTGATAGAACGCGCCGAGGGCTGGTCAATTTCACAGTAAGAATGATGATACAAATGTATGGAACAAATCTCTCAAA
>MU185156.1:0-21541 GCA_016904865.1 Pissodes strobi
CTTCATAAATTAAATGCCGGGTGGAAAAACTTGCACTAATTAACAGTACGCGGAGTTCGGGGAGACACTCATAGATAGTATACGCATACCACTGTGGTATGTGATAATATATACAAAACAAAGAGACACTACTGAGATAGCTCAACAGGAACAGAGCCCAAGATACAAGGACAAGATGGCGAATAGCGATGGCCTGCTACTACTACCCTTGTCTCTGCTACTATGCTAAATGAAAATGATCACGCCGATTCGCGCCAATAAACGCAGGGTCGCACAGCCAAATGCTACCATTTCTAATATTTTTCCTTTGTTAACTGTTACTGTAGTTATTTTTATTATTATTCAATGTTACTAATACTAACCAAATTCATATGGAGGTTAATATCAAAAATGCTTATTATAATTATGTATGCGTATTATTTAATGGAAATCCGTATATTAACTATTAACCATTTATATTATATAAAAACAGAAATTTATGTACTATTACAAAATTAATGTTTTTAATAATACATATGTTTTGCTTTACTGTATGTTGTTAAAGGCAACCAAATAGTGTCCAAATAAAAAAAATGTTAACGTGTAACATTTAAAATGGAATCATATTTTTATAAAAAATAAGATCTAGTTGCTATTAATTTGGCAGCATATTCGTTAACAAATACTACACAAACAAATATTTATTTATTATTATCGAGATTTTTCTTTCAGTGTATGGTTGTTTTGTGCACTTATTAATCATGTCGACAAGTGAATAATAGTTTATATTATTATTGAATGTGAATATATATTATTATTAAAGTCCATGGCTAGAATGGCATACCAGAGTTTAATGCCGATTGGCGAGGTATTACCAGGTTGTGGTCGATTGTGTAGCAATTGACAGGGATGCCATCTGTTGTGCGCGATGCCTTCAAATTGGTCTTGTGAGTTATGGAGGGCCCTCACTTGTCTTTTCCATTGACACACTAGGGTTTTAAGATCTCGGTATGTCTTATCTTAGTTTACAGGTGCTGAGATGCTTACTGCTTAGCGGCAGTGGAGCATCTGGGGTAGCCTAAACTATTTTAGGTGACACTAGCTAGTCGTCGAAGAAAGAAGGTATATGTTTGGCATTATATAACAATAGTGTATTGTGTAAATTGATGGTTATTGGCATGAAGCAAGGGAATAGAGGTTCCCCCGTGAGTACACTTTATTTTTGTCATAGATCAGTCAGTACAGTAATTGGTTAATATTTTTGTTTCATGGTCCCCTCAATCTCTGACTATATATCGGGTGGAGCTTGCTGAATGAATTGCATTGTCAATACTCACGTAATTGTGATCTTATAAAACACTCTTTTTACACATATAAAACTAAGTTTCTTAATATTTAGATTAGATAATCTATTCGTGCCTTTGGACAGGCGACTTCCCCTTTTCAAAGATCCGTCCCAACGTATTCCCCTGCAAAGAGGAGCCCTATCATCAGCAAAACACACTATTTACGATACAATTAATAGCGTTATCCCAGATAACACCCGACATCCAATGGATATCCGTTTTAGGTACAAAATGTGTACAGATGTCCAGGAACATCGAATGGACATCCAATGAACTATATTTTGTGGACATTAATTGAACATCCATAAACGGATTTCCAGTGAAAATCCATTTGGTGTCCACAAATGTATGGAAACCATGGTCATAAACTGGATGTGAAATGGACATCCAATGGCCTATATTTTCTGGACATTAATTGAACAGCCAGAAGCGGATATCCAGTGGAAATCCATTTAGTGTCCACAAATGTATATAGAAATCATAGTCATAAACTGGATGTCAAATGAACATCCAAAAAGGTATATTTACTGGACATTAATTGAACATCCAGCCAGTGGAAATCCATTTAGTGTCCACAAGTATCAAGCTCAAATCGTGTTGCTGAATATATATGAAGGGTACCATTGCGATCAAAAAAAAGTAGTACAAAAATTAGTAGCCCCTAGTTGAGGTCCTGGTCTATAAGGATTTCGAGAAATTGATATCGTCGTTACTATGGAAATAACACAATGATATCACCTAACTTTTCAGGCGTTACAATGGATTCGCTGTTGACTTTATTATATAGGAGCTGAAATAGAAATATAATGAATATATTATCTTTAAAATTGTATACCTACCTATATTTTAAACATGGGCAAATTTCTCAAGCTTTTGAATAAAATAATAAAACATGTGTATAACAACTATAATTATATTTATATATTGAATATACAAAAACATCCAAGTCAACAAAAGCAAATAGGGGAAAACATATAAAATTACAACATTTTAACAAAAAATAAATAATTCTAAATATAACATTTAACCTAAACTATTACAAAGCAGCTTTTTAATATTTAGTCATTGCGCCGTTGTTTTCAATCGCCATTTGTAACCGACGCGGCATACTTAAGACTAAACTTCTTGTATACTCCTGGGTTATATTATCCCATGCCGTGTTTATCCCGTGGCGCAGTTCTTCTTCATTTCTTGGATGAAAGTCATGTTTATACATGAACTTGGTCATTTCTCCCCACACATTTTCCATTGGGTTGAAATCGGGGCTCTTTGAAGGCCATGGTAAAACTTGAATGTTATTTTGTCGAAAGCAATCTGTTACTATGCGGGCAGTATGGATGGGGGCATTATCTTGTTGAAAAATATAATTTTGACCAAATACGGCGCCAACTGATGGCACCATAACATTTTCCAAGATATTGCAATAAGTTGCAGCAGTCAGCCGTCCTTGCACAATTTGGCACACACCTGGACCCCTAGCGCTAATCCAACCCCAAACATTTACGGAAAAACGTCCGCTTTGATTTGTCTTGTGCGTATACCTTTCATCATATCTTGTGTTTGTTGGCCTATATACTCGGACCCTTCCATTGTTACAAGACTGGAATGTTTTCTCATCTGAAAAAACTACAGACTCCCACAGATGGTTTTGATATTCGTTTGCAAATTGTAGTCGCCTTTGTTTATTCAGTTCTGTTAAATTTATTTTGTTTGCAGAACACCTACATTTTAGTTCAGACCTCCGAATTCTTCTTCGAGCTGTAATTGAAGATCCCGGAAAATGCGTTTCTTCTTTAGCCTTAATAGCGGTCTCGAATGGGTTGTCCCTTAAATAATTAACCAAATCTGTATCTTCGTCTATGGTGGAAACTTTTGGGCGACCAGAACCTGGTTTTCTCACTATACTTCCATGCTCTCGAATTTTGGATTTAGCCAATAACACGGTTTTTTTGTTTACCCCTAATTCTCCAGCAATGTCCCTTATAGGAACCCCATCCCTTAATCGAGAAAATATGATCGACTTTTGCTCTGACGTTAACGGCATTTTTAAAAATTTAACTTGACATTGAGTTGTCAGTTTGAAAGAAAATAATGTCACGGCACATGGTGCCGTGATAATGTATTATAGACCAGGAGATTAAGTTGTATGTTGTTGTACTACTTTTTTTTGATCGCAATGGTACATGGGAAAAACGATCTAAGCGCCATTTTCTTAGGAAACTTTTTTATTATTGATTTCACAGAAAATTTTATTCTTGATAAAATTTGGTGCTTGGAAAAAAACTAATTTAGATAATGCTAAATTAAGGATGTTATACAGGGTACTTAAAAAATATAAAAATTATGGTTAAAAAAACAAAAACTTTGGAATATCGGAAAACCTTCTACAGAAAAAATATAACTCCTATCAAGTTAAAAATATGTCAAATACCATTTTTTCCAAAAGTGCACCGTTGCGGAGAAAATCCATGTCAATTATTGAAAAAACCCTCTTTTTCTTAATTTTGTCCTTATTTTTTTCATTAACGATGCACTTTTGAAAAAAATGGTATTTGACTTATATTTTTATCTTAATAGGAGCTTTATTTTTTCTGCAGAAGGTTTTCCGATATTCCAAAGTTTTTTTTTAACCATCATTTTTGTATTTTTTAAGTACCCTGTATAACTTATACTTAATTTAGCATTGTCAAAATTAGTTTTTTTCCAAGCACCAACTTTTATCAAGAATAAAATTTTCTGTGAAATCAATAATAAAAAAGTTTTTTATGGAAATAGCGCTTAGATCGTTTTTCCCCTGTACCCTTCATATGGAATTCAACCCTTGACATCGGTTCCAACTAGTGCGTTTCCTAGAGCCCAGTCTATTTAGATTTACGATTATTAGTTTTAAGAGTTAACCATCGAGCCAGATGTTTCTGTTATATTGCCTGTTGAGTGTAAAGGATCCTTAAATAATAGGGACACTGTGACCCAACGGAGAACGCATTTTGTATAGTTCAAGTTTAGAATAAATTATTTTTTAAAAGATATTAGTTTTCGAGTCTTACATATATTTATCTATGAATGTGGTTTGGTTAATATTGTGAATATAATTATCTCCGATATAGCCCGTGACGCAGGCATTTTCATTAAGGCGGGAACAGACTTTATAGGTAAGTGTTAATTTTAAATCACTAATTAATTATATTCTATTTTGCTAGATTTCCTTTGTAAAATTCCTAATTATATATTATTTGTTGGGTTTTATTAGTTTTTTAGATATTAAATAGCAGAGGGTTAGTTATTTATTAGTCATAGCGTTGTTTGAGTAAAGGTTATAGGTATATTTTTTGTTATAGAGGTACGTACAAAAACTTGGTACCAAGTTTTTGTTTAAATCTGTTTTATATTAACCTTCCTATTTTATAGTTCCTTTACTATATTTATTTCATTTTACAGAAACTTTTAATTCTTTCACAAAATTAGGGAATCGCAATGTGTCAATAATTTATTGTCAAAAATCCAAATTCAATATGGCGTCAACAGGAATATTTTTTGTTGCATATATTATGATTTTTGCTATAAAATGGTAATTCCAATAAAAAAAACGTAGGGCAACATCATGGTTGTTCTATTTAAGCCTTTTTCGATGGCCTAGATAACGTAAAATTTTACCTACAGCATACTTGATTTTGAGATTCCCATCTAAAATGCCTGGTTGTCACATATGACAAACAAAAGTAACGGAAAATTTGGAACAAAAGCAAGGACGATAATAATTGCAAATAACAGATTCGGCTTTTATTATACACAAACAAAACCCTTATATTTTATTTGCCACTTCTTATCAGCCTATATATACCCATTGATGTTAATTACTATTTTATGTCTTTTTTCAGATGCTGTTTTCTAACAATTTAAGGATTCCACTAAAAAGGACATTGAAACAAGCATCAAAAGGTGGATGCCTAAAGCAAAGGAAAGAAAATAACTTTGTCAATTTTGTTTATATAAAAAAATGTTTTTAGGTAGAAGAGCCTGGGATAATGATAGGTTTAAAATTTTAATGGTTTTACTTTTAATATTAATTAAAAGACATAAGCGTGATATGAAAGTATTCGTAAAACTGCAAGGTAATATGATTATTTGTGAGCAAAAAAAAAATCCATGGTCTGAATAATCCTATTTAAGACAATGAAACCATCTCAGTTCTTATTAACCCACCACGATGTTTTTATTACCCTCTTATTGTTAATAAGAACATTCTTTATATTAGGCTCCGCGTTTGATATATGAAGGCGCCACGGGTAATAGGAACAATCTACAAATTTAATGTTCTTATTACACTCCAAAAATCTGAAAAATGGCTCTAACTGTTCAAAAGGTATTAGCTGTTAAAAAAATAAAAATCATATTTGGTTGTTAATCTTTTAATTATTTATTTAGAAAACTATATAGCAATCAATTAGATGAGGTTTGTTAAGGTTTATATGTAACCTTTAATATGTGTATTGACAGTTTTAAGAAAAGATCTATAACAAAAGAGTAACAACTTCTTAAAATTGCAATGATGTCCATTTTATTTTTCACTAAATTTAATTTTTTGTTTGAAATATTTAGTTTTAAATTTACGTTGATGATATAGGTTGAGAAAAATAACTTTAAACAACCAACAGAATATTTGTTGTTTTTAAATCAACAACTTAAAAATAATGCAGATAGAAAATCTTAAGAATCTTAAATCAACAACTTAAAAATAATACAGAAAGAGAATCTTAAGATTGTTTTTGTCATACGGCTCCATATATTGGATAAATGTATAATGTTCAATAAAGTTGTTTAGCAGCAAACATTTTTTATTTAATTTGCAGATTTTGTTCACGAATGGCCTATAAATGGATGCCTTATGAACATCCATAGAATGTCCAAGAGTATTTCATGAATGTTCTATAAATAGGTGCCTTATGGTCATCCATTGAACATTGAATGTCCAAGAGTATTCCATGGTCTATAAATAAATGCCTTATGGACATCCATTGAATGTCCAAGAGTATTCCATGAATGGTCTGTAGATAGATGCCTTATGGACATCCATTGAATGTCCAAAAGTATTCCATGAATGGTCTATAAATAGATGCCTTATGGACATCCATAGGATGTCCAAAAGTATTCCATAACTGGTTAGTTAACGGGTAGGTTATGGACATAATTTGGACATCCAGAAATGCTCCAGAGCTGTGCCAACGGGATAGCCAATGGATGTCCATGGGACATCCTCAGAACTTAATCTGGATGTCCAGTGGACATTCATGCATCCTTGGGTGGTCGTCCGCAGGACATCCAACGGCTGTCTTTTGGATATGTCTGTGTTATCTGGGATGGTATAAAATCAATGAATCAAAATCTAAGTTACGTATTCAGCATCTAAATTAAATAAGGCATGAGCATTTACATAAAAACAAGTCCATTAATAATATTTATTTATCGGTATATTTTTAAATTAAAAACTATAAAAGCGTAGTTTGTGTAATATAAAAAGTTACTAATATTTTTCAAGTCTTTCATGCAACCTGGTATACATAATACGAAAAAGTGTCGAGTTTTCAATGCGTAATAGCAAATAAAGAAGGTGGATCATTACCATATTGATATGTTAGGAGGTGGTCAGCAATAAAAACACGGCGAGCCCGCAGGGCTCGCCGCAATGGGGTCCTCAACTAATAGAAGTAAAGAAGGTGTATGATCACCATATTGTGATATATTCCGCTTAAAAATACCATACCTCTTCGTTGGGCTCAAACATTCACCAAGTCTTTGACGTAACGGCCGTAGACATAAGTCTGCGCCGCACTCTCGGTGGTCACCAATAAAAACTCGGCAATAGGGTCCTTAACTAATACAAGTAAAGAATGTGGATGATCACCATATTGATATGTTTCACTTAAAAATACCATACCACCGTTGGGCTCAAACATTCACCAAATTTTTAACTTAACCGGGCCGCATATCCGTATCGAACGTACAGGATCGCACCTTGTCATAAGGCGACTATAATATAAATGTTAGCTAGAATACCCCCGTTACGTTTTATCTTCAATTATTTAAACACTTCATGCATGGCCGGTATACCGTATACCGTATGATGGGAGGATTCCATAATAAACAATGAATAATAACCTGTTTTGCTTCTTCTTCTGGAACTACTGGACCAAACTGATCGAAAATTGAAGTAAGTCCCATGGATTGAATCATATTTATCTAATAGACAACAACAGGTAGTAATAATAATATAAGGTATGGCATAGTTGTGTATGGGAACTGTATGGACATTGAGAAGCTTTTAATATGCAAAAAAAGTGTTAAGATTAATTTTAAATTTACCTATAAGGGAGTCATGTAGAGGTAAATTTAAAAAAAAATTGCCACTCACGGTCACGGCAGTTTACATCCAGGAATGTGTACTATTAGTTCTTAAAAATATCGGATCGTACAAAGGCTCAGCATCAGGCAAAGGCGAGGAACGAAGACAGTCCGTCAGTTCAACGAACACCTCAGGACATTGACTATTTCCGCTGTCACTACCAGAAGGAGACATCACGACGATCAAAAGAGAAATAAAGTTTTGCATACGCGGAACGTATTTATAACTGGCCGAGATCCCTTGACAAGCCCCGCCCATTAGCGGACAAAACCGACCAATCAGAGCGCGTTGCCTTGGATATACTCAAACGGACCTCGACGTTCATCCTCATTCCTTCTTGAGCAGCCGGACCGTTCGGACCGGTGTTGTAACAGAAGATTTTTCAAGTCTCAAGAAGTGAAGTGAAGCGAAGCCAAGCCAAGCCACGTGCGCCAAGCAAAGCCAAGCGAAGAGAAGTTGCGAAACGAAGCCAAGCTTTAATTCCAATGACTGCATTGCGATTTAACAAGCGATTTCCATCGCCGAAGTGATAAGCCACAACAGAAGCGTCGCCAAGCTAAGCCAAACGAGACGCGGCCTAACAGCGGCGGTCAAGCGGAAGCGAAGCCAAAACTTCTGCAAACGTTTCTCAAGATTTGCGTACCACGCATAAGTGTATCGTTCAGGTTTAGTTTTTCTATTTACATTACTAATATTTTGGTGTATTTTCAGCCTTCTCTTTCAGGAGAGAGTGTGAAACCTACGCGCGTCGAGCTTAGGGAGTAGCACTTTCCTGAAGACGCGAGCCACCAAAAGCGGCTGGTACCACCGGCCAGTCAAGAGGCCGATCCAACTATCCAGGGAAGAAGAACAAACCAGTAAGATGTTCCGACTAGGAGAACCAAGCAACAGCAGCAGCAGCAGCAGACAAGCAGTACATGTGTCCGTAGTCAGTTTGCATGCCCATACTTTCGATAAAGAAATTTTTTTTATAAATCACTGTCGCCTACCGTTTTCTGCCAGGTTCCGGTACTTTCGTAAAGCGAAAAGTACTACTGGAGCAAACTGATCGAAAATTAAAGTAAGTCCCACGAAATTACGATTTTTGAGAAACTATAAGTTTTGGAGTGTCCTAATTTGCAATAAAAGAAATCGTTGACATTTGCTCTAAAAAGTTAATTTGTCTTTATTAAACTGATGCTGACATTTTTTTTCACATACCGTGACCTGAAGGATATTCCCCCAGAATTGGACACTCGTAGAAATCTGTATTCCTCAAATTTCGAAATAATATTATTTCGTGCTTCTAAATTCATAGTGATATATTTTTATGATAAAAACACGTTTATATTTTTAATATATTATAAAAACAATCCTAGATTTTTTTCAGTTATGTCTCCATCTCCTAATAAGAATAAAAAGTAAAAAAATTAAACGAAGACAAAAATCTTAATTTCAAAATTCTTGACAAAAGGGCGAAGGAAAATTATATTATAAAGTATTGTGTTCAAAATTCGCTGGGGGGGAAATTCTGAGGTAGTTAAGATACCGTATGACGGAAGGATTCATGAATAATAACCTGTTTTGCTTCTTCTTCTCGAACTACTGGAGCAAACTGATCAAAATTTGAAGTAAGTCCCACGAAATTATGATTTTTGAGAAGCTATAAGTTTTGGAGTGTCCTAACTTGCAATAAAAGAAATCGTTGACATTTGCTCTAAAAGGCCAATTTGTCTTTATTAAACTGATGCTGACATTTTTTTCAGACATACCATGAACTGAAGGATATTCCCTATCTACACTCGTAGATACCACGTATTTCTCAAATTTCGAAATAATATTATTTCGAGAGTCCGAAACTAAAACAAGTAAAAAGGTGGATCATCATCATATTGATGTTTTCACTTAAAAAAAAATGAATAAGTCGATTAATAATATAGATAGATGATGGTTGCGAATTTTTAGATAAATTATATAATAATATAATACTAATAATACTTATTTACCGGTATACTTTTAAACTGAAAACTATAAAACCGTTTCGGATCCTATTGCGGCGAGCCCTGGGGGTTTAGTCCAAAACTAAAACAAGTACAGAAGGTGGATCATCACCATATTGATATGTTTTCACTTAAAAACACAATCAATAAGTCGATTAAAAATACAGAGATGATGGTTGCGAATTTTTAAATAAATTATATATTAATGGTGATTATATGTCACGCAACAGTAAATGCGCCTTTTGATCTTGACACTGAAACAGACCGACCCTAGGTATACAAATTAACAAAGAAAAGTTCTAAAATAATGAAATTCACCGGCAAAATTAGAATACACTCGGTATTATAAAAAGCTTTAAAAACGCACTTTTGCAAGCAAGTCCCGAGACGCAGGTAAAGTGAGGGTCGAGTCAAGCCTTGGAGATACGCGGCACACTCATTTACGTCTCTTTTTAATACATTTTTCTAATGTGTGAGATCGGAATTTTAATAGCATCTTGTCGCACTCACACGTCAAATGGGGACTTTTGCCTATAAAAACGCCACCGCAAAAACGAGATCGTCAGAAAGAAATCCACTCGTGAAAGCTTGAGACTGGTTAAAAGAGTAAGAAAAACCCACTCGCTTTGCAAAAAGCTTGAGACTGGTTAAAAGCGCAAAATAAATCCACTCGCTTTGTTAAAAGCTTGAGACTGGTTAAAATTTCCACCTATTTTCAATTTCTCTAATTTTGGCTAGAGACTGGTGTCCGATTCCACTCGCCAAAACTCTTATTCGAATTTTCACATATTCTGATATCCAATTAGAGTCAAGTTTCTCACACCGCTTATCTAAATTTGGAATTATAAAAAATATTGAGCTTATCAGTAATTTTCCTGAGCCAAATGAAATTAAGAACAAATCCTAAAACCTCAGTCATAGGTGCAACTCGCAGGGGAGTCCAGACGGCTTCTTTACAGATAAGTAAATTATTTGGGTTCACTTAAATTCATTACGATTTAATATTTAGACATCATTTTAAGGGACGGTCGTACTTTCAAAACCTCATGCTTTAGGGTGATCAGATTCTCGTAAATTGCGCGGTTTTAGTTAGATTTCGGACGGAGAGGTGATTGTGACCAAAGATGTTCAAGTAAACTTAAACTCTCTTATATCCGAATAACAAGTTGGGCTAATAGTGTTAAGATTCTTAAACAAAGGGTACAATAGTCCTACGGGACGCGAAAAGAGCCTACGGGACACGAAAAGATCCTTCGGGACAACCCCCCAAAAGAACCTTGTGACGTAATTCCGTGGGGGTATCTAAAAATATATATATTATACGTCTTGGTCAGATCTTATCAGCTACGCTCTCAGCTTGTTACTAACTTTCTTTAGTATGTGCATGTGTACGAGGTGGTATGCATATATTTTCCGTATGAATCCTGTGAATGTATCGAGCGTAGAGCACAGTGTAAGGGTACATACTTTGGATTTTTTTTAAACGGTCACGGTTTACTTCTTGGTTCGGGGCCTGATTGAAATATCGCAACTTAATTCTCGCAAATAATGTGTTTCTTTCTTATGTACATGTTTCATTTAATAGATAAATTCATGTCATGTTGTATTTAAATTTTTATAGATTAAAGGTTATTTTCTATAAATTAATACAGCGTTTTCATTAAACTGAACAAGTAAAGAAAAATAGAAATATAAAGAATGGTCATTTGTGTTTTATTGCCAGGATTGACTGGTCACTTAAAAACTTGTAATTATTCGTGATAATCATTTCACAAACATCTACTTTAGAACCTACTACAAAACAACGTCAATTAAACAGGGTCTTAGCCGACAGTAATAATATTTATTAATATTATTGTTACGATCACGTCCAATAAAGTTGCTGGCTTTCGGGTGCAAAAAGGGGTACCCGGGTCAGGGGCGTTTCAACACGTATTGAATATCAGATTTATCCTCCATTTGCATGTAAGCAAGAAACCATACACACTCTGTTTTGTCCTCAATTTGTAGAATTGCTGTTGTAGTTCCTTCAGATTTCATTCACAATTCTTCGAAAAATAATCATTGTTTTCCTTTTTGTTGTCATCTGATGGTCGTAGGCAAAATATTGTCCGTAACACGTACGCAAAGTGCCTTTTCCGCACTTAATTCATATAGTTTCACCCTTCTCGCCCGGAGTAATGCACACCTCTGGATTCCTTTTGGGCAAGAACTGGACCAGCCCGTGTATTTAATAATTGTAGACCTGTTTCTTCACAATTACATATGCGTCCAAGTTTATCAAAAAGCGAGTGTTCAGTTAAAATGTTTTCTTGATCCTGAAATTTTTTTATATAATATCTCTGGGCATTCACAATGCACGAGCGATAGAAATGTTCTCACCTTGTCGTCCTACAATATTAGAACTTTTTCTTAGGAAAGAAGCCCCAGCCACTTGTTGCCTGTTTTACCTATACATAAGCATACTTAATTAGTTTAATGTAAAGTATAGATAGTTATCTACATAGTTATTATTTTTGAATTTTTCCTTAATTTTTATTAAATCTGTGTTTAATTCCTAATTCAGCAGAAAATTTGTAAATCATTTCCCTTACTTATTGTCTTGTTGGCGAAATTCCATTCTTTTTCAGGGTTTTTCTTGATGTGCAAGCTTAGCTTGGGCGTTTGCACCAAGCATTGAGTCTGGACCTAATTTGTTTTATTTCTCTATGCAATTGGCTTTTTTCCACGTTTTATTATGATGTTAGGAAGTCATTTTAATAACATACCTATGATATATTATTTTGATTCAAAGTGACTTTACCACAACAAAAGGCTCTCGAATTTCCACTGATATTTATCGTTAATTAGTTACACCATTTAAGACCCTCTTACCCGTTCTCGCAAATAATTCTAAACACCTAAAAAACATCTAAATTATCCGGACCACAAAAACAAATACGAGTAAACGGTATTCATCCCTATAAAGAAAGTTTAAGGATGATAAATTATGGGGTTTCCCATGAGCTTGTATTCCTAAGCTAAGATAAAGCTGACACAATGCTTCTTATACCAAAACGCCACTTTTGTCTTTGCTGACAGCGGGAATGTCTTTCAACAGCAGTGGCGTATTTTCTGATGGATTAGTACTTCAAAATTATCTTGATGCTATACGCTCCTGCCTGACATAATTATCTTGTTTAATATACAATATTATTGGCACACTTAGTAGTTTTAGTACATTACATCTTGTCGAAGGCAAACTGTGCAAACGCATATCAAAGAAAGATTAACTTTCACTGAAGCAGATGATAAAATAATGGTTGATACTTATTCAACAACTTGATAACTTTAAAAAAGACCTCTTTAAATAATTTCATTTATTCTTGGATTTCACAAATGTTTAAATTACAAAATGTTTTTGGCTTTGACTACCCAGCCGGTAGTGATTTTTGGGGATTCCCCGATTTTTATTTGCATTACATAATACAATTTACATAAAGTGGGAGTGGGTAAGCTTTTATTTTTCCGGTTGTCAAGAGTTTTTAAGCGAGTTATATATTTGTTTCTAAAATTTGTATGCTGTTAGGAAGGAATTATTAGGTAAGATTTTTTGGAATTAAAAGTCAGTGCAATTTATTTTGATGGTGCTTTAGTTTTAGTATTTTGTAAATATGGTTGATGCAACAACATCACCAAAATAAGTTATGGGATCTCAGCAAGAAAAAATACTGGCCGCAGGACAGGGGCATGTTAAACATGCCCATTCATATAATTCATTAGATTGTGCAATGCGGTTGGTTTCAGTAATGTATCATGATTCCTAAATCGCGACAACAACTCAATTGGGTAAAATGAAAGCAAGTTTGATAGCTTTTAATATTCCTGATCCTATGCCATTTGAAAATGCATTCTGTGAGCTTCTCAAAATTTTGTTAGAATCACAACAGATTCTGATGCTTCTAATCACGGAAGCGCTAGGATATTTCCAATACTTCTAAGGTATTATACTCCATCAGAAGGAATAAAATTATGTCTTATCGATTTTTCGAAAACCCCGACGAGACAACAAATGCCATTTATGCTAATTTAAGAAATAGAAATTCAACATGTTGGACTATCATTAAACAACATGTCTTGCTATTCAGCTGATAACGCAAGCTGGTAAATTTTGGACGCTTTCATTCTATGTACCAATTATTTTAAAGAGTAAATAATACAGTTCTAGCAGTGGGTAGACCTGCTCATATAGTGAACAATTCTGTAAAAAATGCTTTAGCAAAATTCTGTGTTGATGTAGAAAAATTAATTTTAAAATTTTTCGCCCATTTTTGGTCTCAAGCAAAAAGGTGCAAAGAAATAAAATATTATTTTAATTTCGTTGATTTGGAATATAACACTATTCTAAAACATGTGTCCACCCGTTGGATAAGTTTATTTCCAGCAATAGAAAGATTTCTAAAATATTTTTCAGCAATCAAGAGTTAATTCCTTTCCCAGGAATATCAAATTCCCATTTCCCTTCAGGTTTTCTGAAGATGATTTTATAGAACAGAAAACTGAATGTTATTTAAGTTTTTTTCACAACACGCCGATTTTTTTTTTGAAACGGAACCAAAACTTGATAAATCCGATTTACTTTGCTTTGAAGTTATTAATATTTTAAAATCTCAAATATTCAAAGGATAAATGACAATTTCTTTGGTTTTCTAGCAACAGCTCTTTTAAAAACTTTTCCTCCAAATGAGCATTATGAAATAAGGGAATCCTTTTTACAATTTTATAAAAATATTTTGACAGCCATAATAAGCTCCTGGTTGAGCATGTAAAAGCAGAGCTTCAGATTAAAATAAATTTTAATTTAACCTGCAAGCAATTTTATGATATGGCAGTTAAAAACAAAAAGCTCTTAAAACCTGTCAAGTCTGATAAGAAATATTCTTTTCCATCAAAAAATAATAAATTTTTTAAAATATTGTAAACTATTTTACAAAGAAATATTAAAAAATTAATAAAAAATGTCATTCTTTATTTGTATCTGTTCTTCCCCTTTTTGAACTTATGTCCTGCGACTTTTAAACTTAAACCTGACAGCCCTATGTAGAGCATCTACACCGAATGATTTTGATCTGAAAATCATTTATGTAAGCCTACTATTTAGTATATAGTTAATAATTTTTTTTTTTATTTTATATAAACAAAATAAACTACTGTTGTAATTTCTGTGCCAGTGCAATATAAATAAATTAAGGGGGTAAAATTAAATAATCAGAGGAGCTTATGGCAAATGCATTATAACACAACTTGTACATAGGGTCACCAAATATGTAAAGTGAAGGAGTGGTGCAAATATCTCTCGTACTATTGAGGATGCTTCCCTAACAGTGGCATTTATAACAACCGGTGCAATGTATAAAATCCACGTGTTTGCTGTGCTGATGATCATCGACCAACAGTGGTATGGACAATAATAATAATAATAATAATAATAATAATAATAATAATAACAATAATAATTCACCATCAAAACCAGGTAGCAAATATAATCCACCAAAAATGGCAAACAGTAACAATCTTCTAGTAGAAGAAGTGCCATACTACAAATACTCCGCGGAAACAGTGTTGGAATCCGCAGATTTCAAACTATATTACGACCGTACAATAGTAACCGATAACACCGTGCACTGCAACAGACCAGATATCACTTTTCTAGATAAGAAAAAGAAAACAGCATTTATCATAGACATAGCTGTTCCTAATGTCCACAATCTTCAACACACAATCGACGAGAAGATACAGAAATACACAGAGCTTAAATTTGAATTGAAACGGATCTGGAGGTTAACCGAAGTTCACATTCTACCAATGGTAATCTCGACCACAGGAATCATACCTTTAGGCCTACAAAAAAAAACATCAAGACTGTGGGATTGGATCCAAACCTATTCAAAATAATGCAGAAAGCCGTCATTCTGAACACCACACGAATCAACCGCAAATTTCTAGCGGAGTGAATATGTTTGGCATAGGCCCGCACTTCCCTCCATTACACCAGTTTACACAAGCTGAGAAAGAAGAAGGATAATAATAATAATAATAACAATAATAGTGCACTTAACAGATATGCAATACCAGCACTCACTTATACGTTTGGCATTGTTAAATGGACAAAGACAGACATAGAGCGGATTAAGAGAAGCACCAGGACAATAATGACAAAGTATAGAACTCACCACCCCAAGTCAGCAATTGAAAGAATGACATTACCGAGAACACACGGTGGCCGAGGAATTGCAGATTTGAATATTCTGCTTGAAAAACAAATCTTCAATCTGCGAAAATATTTTCTTAAAATGGCTGATGTTTCCCCACTCCATAAAGCCGTCACCCTTGCTGACAAAGGATATACGCCTTTAAACCTGAGAAGTCCCCTAAACAGACAAGAACAAACGAAAGCGGAATACATTACCCAAACAATGGATAACTGGAAGCAAAAATATCTGCACGGGAGACACCCAAATGAGCTCGGTTCTGAAAATGTCGATACACTGGCGTCTAACTATTGGCTGACTCATGGGAATCTTTTCCCTGAAACAGAGGGCTTTATGTGTGCTATCCAGGACCAGGCAATCCCTACCAAAAATTACCTGAAATACAGAGTTAAAGATACCACCATAGAGGATGACAAATGCCGCAGATATCTCTCTGGCTCGGATACAATTCAACACATCACTGCTGGATGCCCGACACTTGCCCACACAGAATATCTCCATCGCCATAACTGTGTGGCTTAGATTATCCATCAAGAGCTGGCACATAAACATAAGCTAATTGATAGCGTAACGCCATTCTATCAGTATAACCCTGAGGCAGTGCTGGAAAATGAAAACCATTGTCTTTACTGGGACAGGAGCATTATTACGGACAGGACTATAACTGCGAATCGACCGGACATCGTTTGGATAGACAAGCTTAAACAAACAACTTGGCTGGTTGATATTGCCATTCCTAACATTAACAACTTACAAAACACAATTGCGAGCAAACTTACAAAAGATGCAGATCTGGCCCATGAAATAAAACAGGAATGGCGCCAACAGAGTGTTATTATAGTACCACTAGTACTATCGTTCACGGGGGTTGTCCCAAAAATGTTACCTGCTCACCTCAAATCACTTGGGCTTCAACCAAACGTTATATCTACCATGCAGAAATCTATCATCCTATCTACCTGCAATATAGTCAGGAAGATCCTTAACCTACAATAGAAAGAGTCATTTTGCTACTCGCCGATGACCCTTGAAACCCGCATTCATAGCGAGATTCGAGAAAGACAATAATAATAATAATAATAATTATTATTATTATTGTTATTATTAATATTATTAATATTATTAATATTATTATTATTATTATTATTAGTATTATTATTATTATTTATTTTTTTTTTTCACAGGTTTTTAAACCTGGCTGTTGGCATGACCAGGCCGGGACCATGATAGGTCAACGGCTTAGTCATGTGTGAGTGTGCGCCGGACGGTTCTGCACGTGCCCAGGACTGCAGCTTTCTGAGCGGTGAGTATCAATTGCTTGATATTTCCCATTCCCATCTTTTCCATTTCTTTCTTTAGGTTGTTCTCAATCAGTCCGGTAGCGGATATCACCAGAGGATGAATGGTGACCTGGTCCATCTGATAAATCGCCTTCAATTCGTGGGACAAATCGATGTATTTAGTTATTTTCTGATTTCTGGCTTCTCTGATGTTATGGTCAGTGGGAATGGTTATATCTATAATTCGTGCAACTTTTTCTTGCTTCCTTATGACGAGTATATCGGGCTTGTTATGTAGGATCTCTCTGTCAGTGATGATCGCCCTATCCCAGTACAATTTTGTTTGGTTATCTTCCACCTGGTCTTTAGGTACATACTTATAGTAAGGCTTTAAATCTGTAAGCAAGTCATACTTTTTACAGATGGCTTGATGAAAAACCTTAGCCACGTCGTCGTGCCGTTTTTTGTGGTCTCGCGGTGCCAGATAGGAGCATCCTGCCAGAAGGTGCTGAATGGTTTCCGGTTTTTCCTGGCACAGTCTACATCGATCTGATGGTATGTCTTGATGCAGTATAAAGCGACGGTAGTTTCTGGTGTTTATAACCTGGTCCTGTATAGCCAGGAGAAATCCTTCTGTTTCCATGAACAGGGTGCCACTAGTGAGGTATAATGTTGAGAACTGGCTGTCCACGTTTTGGCTGTTCAAAGATGTCGCAAATCGCCCGTGCAATTCCTTGCTTCTCCACATTTCCTCTAATTCAGTGAAATAATTTTTATTTTCTTTTACAGGTGGATCTGTGTTGGCCAGTCTCAATGGAGTCATGCTTGTGTCCATAATTGTAATTGCTCTATATGTTGAATGAGCTTTGGATTTGAGATAATTAAAGAGTTTTTCGCATTCTCTATTGTGTGCCTCTTTAAGGTTTCTAATGCCCCTGCCACCTCGACTCCTAGGTAAGTAAAGCCGATTTACAGACGCATTAGGATGGTGCAGTCTGTTTTTTGTTAACGAAGTCCGAACAAATCGATCTAGGTTGTCTAAATCTGTTGTACTCCATTTAACTATACCAAAGCTGTACGTGACAATTGGTAGTACCCATGTGTTGATGGCTGTTACTTTTGCTAAGGAGTACAAGTTTGATCTTAATATTAATTGTAGTCGATTTTTTAAAGCTGTTTCGACCAGACGTTTTGTTTCAGTCTGCTCTATGTTAAGTGTTTGTTGCATCCCTAGGTATTTGTACTTTTCATCGAGGGGCAGAGGAGTGAACTGGTTATGGTCCATGAGGGTTATGTTTTCTGTTTCTTGTACCTTAGTATTATTATTATTATTATTATTATTATTATTATTATTATTATTATTATTATTATTATTATTATTATTTTATTCGAAACTAGGAACCGCTCTTACTATTCTGAACAACCGCATTCTGCCAAACCATATCACCCAGGCGAACACGTTGGGCCACTCCCTATGTTAATCTACTGCGCTGGAAGGGCCATTGCCCGAATCCTGGAAACCAAAGTACGAACAAAGGGAACAGCGCAAACAGTGGATGAGCCACAAATACCTCATTGGGAAAGGAGGTTGGATGCTAGGATTGATGATATACGAAGAGATATAGGAAGGCTAAAAGAGTACATCGATGGAGTAAAGTCCCATAGGGTGGAAACTTGCGTTAGATCAATCATGACTCGATATCGAAACCATGCTCGTGATGATCCAGAAAACCAAACACACCAGCAATGTATTGACACTTTAAAACAAAAATTATCTATATTTTCAGGGCGTTTAGAGAGGTACCTACAAATCGAGTAATAAAAAAAAACCAGATAGTGTCTTATTCCAACGATCAGAAAAAACATTCTACAGAGCATTAAATACAAGGGCCAGAGACTCGAACAACAAATTCCACAGTAGTTACAATGTTGAACAATTTTGGAGGGAACACTTGGGAACACCCGCCCAATGCAACGTTGAAGCAGGCTGGATTGCGGGGGAGCGCCGAATCTCCCAGGAATACGGCCAAATGCCTGACGAGCCATTTACGACAGCAGAAATTACAAACGTCATCAGAGATACCCATAACTGGAAGGCACCTGGCCCAGATGGAATACAGAACTACTGGCTCAAGAAATTCCAATGTACCCACGAAAAATTAACAAATTTAATTAATGACGTAATCGCCCATCCTGAAAATATGCCACGCTTTCTATTTCAGGGTGCCACATACCTTCTATCAAAGGACCCGGAAAACACGGAGAATCCATCCAAGTACCGACCAATCACGTGTCTCCCAACAATGTACAGAGTGATAATAACCTGCTTAGCGCAACGGCTATATGCCCACTGTGAGCGAAACAAGAACATTGGTGACCAACAGAAAGGATGCGCTAAGGGTTCAATGGGGTGCAAAGAGCAACTCATAATTGACTCTGTCATCTGTAACCAGGTATTTTCTAAACGTAGGAATCTGTATGTGGCTTACATGTATTATAAAAAGGCTTACGACTCTGTGCCCCATGAGTGGCTACTAAAGATTCTTCAAATATATAGGACTGATGCTAATATTGCTAACTCTTTAAGGCATGCCGTGACATCTTGGCAAACGAAAATATATCTTAATGAAGCCGGGATTACCACCGAAAACATACCCATAAAAAGAGGTATATTTCAAGGAGACGCTTTCAGCCCGCTATGGTTCTGTTTTGCGATGAACCCTCTATCCCACCAGCTGAATTCTACTTTCTATGGATACAATATCAAAAACAACAACGAGGTAGGAGAGAAAGTCAATCATTTGCTCTATATGGATGATCTAAAACTTATGGAAGCTACCAAAAATCAGCTAGAGCAAATGTTGATGATTGTAGAACAATTCTCCATGGATATTGGAATGGCGTCTGGACTGGAAAAGTGCCGTGAACATCGTACGAGGCAAAATAGGTCCAGGTCATTTTGAACTTAGGGACGGCCAGGACATCGAGGCAATGAAGGGAGATGAATTTTACAAGTACCTCGGAATGAAACAAACATTGCGCATATCACATGGCGCAATGAAGGCTAACAGTTAACAGAAGAATTTAGTAGAAGGGTAAAATGTTGGGCAAAAACTCAACTTAACAGCAAAAATCTCTGCAAGGCTATCAATACATATGCCGCCTCAGTTCTTGGATACTCGTTTGGATTGGTAGCATGGACCGGCACTGACATTGAAAATCTCCAGGATCGGCAAATAAGTAATTTGCGTAATTATTTTCACAGGAAAGCGAATTCCTAAGAAGTCCATAGGGCAGTTTGTAGCGCAGATGACTCTACACCACTGCTTTTAAAAAAACACCAGGTGCAAGACCGCCATCATACCGACCTTGAGAAAATTCGAGTGTGGAAGCAAAAGCCCGTACATGGGAGGCATGTGAATGAGGCTACCCAGGATCACGTCGACAATACAGCGTCAAATTGGTTAGTTTCAGGACAAATGTTCCCCGAAACCGAGGGCTTTCTGCTGGCTATTCAAGATCAAGTGATTCCCACCAGAAACTATCTCAAGTACATAGTTCGAGATGTTTCGGTGGCGGATGATCGATGTCGATACGGCTGTCAAACCACTGAGACCGTCCAGCATATTACAACCCAAACGTTCGCAGCAACAGAATATAAAGTCAGGCATGATGCAGTTGCGAAGATAATCCATCAGTAACTAGCAGACCAGCTCTTGCTGCTGCAGACGGAAAAGGCAAGATACTATAAATACACTCCCGAATCTGTTTTAGAAAGTAATAAACAAAAGATCTACTGGGATCACACTGTGCTTACTGACCAGACGGCGTCCCACAATAAACCGGACATTATTCTCGCAGATAAGCGGGCCAAGGAAGCCACGCTGATCGACATCGCCACATCCAACAACAACAATTTGCAGGTCAAGCACGCCGAAAAGTTCGCCAAATATTGAGATTTACAAGAGAAAATCCAGCAACAATGGGGAATGGAGAGAGTAAGAACGATGCCAATCATTGTGTCATCAACAGGACTCATTCCAAAGAAAACATCAATGAACTCGGATTGAGCGAATATCTCTTCAAATTGATGCAGAAAGCAGTACTTCTCGCAACAGCCTGTACCGTCCGAAAATTTGTAGGAAATGCGTAGATGCCACCATGGACCTGACAACATGTAAGTTTAATCTTTTTGATATCCGGAATATCTGGGATAAGTGCAATGCCGTAAGGCTAAATCATAATAATAAAAATAATATTAATAATAATAATAATAATAATAATAATAATAATAATAATAATAATA
>MU185156.1:21551-61014 GCA_016904865.1 Pissodes strobi
ATAATAATAATAATAATAATAATAATAATAATAATAATAATAATAATGCTTTATTGTCAAAAAATTTCACAATTTGTAGACAAAGCTAGAGCTAGAGTACAAGACATACAAAACATATAAAAACACAAATAGAAACATACAATGAAAAGAAAAAGAAAAATCTAACTATACACTGTAAAACTGCTTGTAAAAATACAATAAAAATACAATAATTTTTATGGTAAATTTGCCTATTGTTTAGTGAAATTGCAAAATATTAGTGTATTACTGGTATTTTTACTATAGTATGTACAGTTTCTATGATAATGGATGAGTAAAATTACAATAAAGTGGCATAGGCCAAAGGTAAATTTGCTCATCGTTTACGTTTAAATTACTTTTAGTTTACTACGCCGCCGTAAATTTATTGTGGAATCACATCAATATAGTACCTTTTCTATTAAAATCGCTGCAAATGCTCTTTCGGTATTCCATGCTTATTATAAGAGGAAGCACTACACACTGCGCCGGGCGAAATCTATTAGTTGTACTTCATCTCTCGTGTCCTCCATTACAGTTTCGGTTCAAGCGTATTTTGTGGTGGTCACTGATATTATAGTGGTATTGTTGTTTTGTTCTGTATATTAAACGCTTCAGTGGGTTGTTTTTGTGTTTTTATAGTTTTTTTTGTATCTACATAAATTTAAAAATGACCATTATGAATTTGAATAGTACAAAGTTATCTTCTTCGTTAGTTATTTTTAAAGGTATGTGCGTATATCGTCATTATTTTGACATTATATATACTTTAAATGTGTTTATGTTTCCTATATAGAGAGTTGCCTTAAGGCTGTATTTTATCCTTCAGGAATTCGCTTTAAGTTTAGTATTTTTTGTTGTTTAACATATACAGGGTTATCCCCTATAATGCCCTCCCACTGCGAAAATATTGTTAATTTTCTAGCTACAGAAAAAGTGAATGTAGGGTTCCTTGTCTAGTTTTTGTAGACGTAAAGAAAAAATAAAAATATGTATTTTTTCTTTACAAAAATTAATAGATTTAAATGGGGGTGGACATAATAGAAGATCACCCTGATGTATGTAACATTATTTTGACTTCGTACCTCATGTAGAGAGTTTCCGTATGGCTGTATTTTGTTTATTTTTTAGGATTTGCATTAAAATTCCTATTTTTTGTTGTTAAGGTTAGCAGGCGTTTAATGTTCTAATAAAAAAAAAACATTTAGCAAAGTATTTTATTTAAAATCAATACCTTAAAAAAAGGAGTGTAATTACAAATAAATAAGGTAAGTAGGTATTATTATAATTCTCGTTGTAAACTTTAGTAAAACTATTGTAACATAGTTGCAAATTACCTTCCATTTACAGTTTATCCCAGTAAAATGTTTAAAATAGTGTTGTAATTCCACATGAATTTTAGTGTAAATATACATTCCCTATGTAACTTTATTGAACATTGCATAATTATTTTAGTAAGTTTACAGCCGACTTACATTTAAAAAATTTAATGTAATGTAAAATTACAAAAAAAATAGTGAAAGGGACGTATTTTAACAATAAATATGAAGTATTATTACAATATTATCGTTGTAAACTTCAAGTAAAACTATTGTAATCTTGTAAAATAACCTTCAATTTATAGTTTGTTGCTGTAAAATGTTGGTAATAGCGTTGCAATTCTACAAATAAAAAATGTAACTTGAGTGAAATAATTGTGTAATATTATATTAATTTACACTGCGAAATCACTATATCACAATTAACTTTAACTTACAATGACTTTGTAATATTATTATGAAAAGTAAATTTACTATAAATATCGTAGGCATTAAATGACCTACGATATTTCCAGTAAATTTACATCATTTATTTTTACAGTGTACAAAACTTTATACAATTGTGCAATTTGTACGTTGTCAAAATTTCCTGAAATACTATATAAAATATTAAATATCAAAATATTTAACCATCTAAACATCAAATTATAAACACTAAACATTAAACAAGAATGTAAAATGCTCAAAATTAAGCATTAATAAAAAAGTCGTTTACTGCGTATAAGGCTCTCTGTATGATCTCAAAGCTCTGTAAAATGCGGGAAAAGATGTTATTGACTTCATTTTAGAGCTTTTAACTAACTCTGAGCGTGGGGTTGGCAGATAAAGATCATGTTCCGTATTCCTAAGTGGATAGTTGTGAGATGGCCTTTCTGGAATAGCAGATACGTGCTTGCGGATTAAGCAAACGGATTCAAATATGAATAAGGAAGGAAGTGTTTATATTTTAAATCTTTTTAAAAAATCCTGGCAGGGAGTTTTACTGTTTAGTCTCAATGAGTATTGAACAGGTTTTTTGTAGTTTGAAAATACGCTCAAATTGAGTCGCACAACACGTACCCCAGAATGGAAGGGCGTATCGGAGATGAGACTCAAAAAGGGCATAATAGACTGTTCTTGCAGTTGACAAGTTAAGCTCCCTGGAAACCGTTCTTAGCGCAAAATAGGCAGAACTTAATTTTTTTGATAAGGCATCGATGTGCAAGCCCCACTTTAAATGGTTGTCCACAACAAGCCCCAAGAATTTCACAGATTCAACGACGCAGCGGTGTTATTACGTACAAAAGAACGCAACCTACTATTATAGGACAAAACTTTAGTTTTAGAAACGTTGAGGCACAGGAAATTAGAATCGCACCATGATTTAATGGTGATTAAGTCACTAGATACAGTTCTGTGAAGCGCAGTAATATCCGGGTTGCTCCAAGTGAAACTAGTATCGTTCGTAATGAGACAGACTTTACAGCTAATGTCAAGACAAGCAATGTCGTTGATAAACAACAGAAACAAAATTGTTATGTTACAGCGCATTCTGCCTTATATCAAAATAAAAAAACCATAGAATATTATTTACCTACGTATGGGCAATAATTAATAAACTGGTAGTGTACCTCGACTCATGATTATACCACCTGTACTCCTTGGTCTCCAATATTAGCTCTATCTCACGATTTCAAATGATCTTCATGTATAATAAATGTGACTAATGTTATTAATGTACTGGTTAATTATTTGGCTCACTCAATGCTCAACTCGATCAAATTCAGATAAAAAAAAACTACCCTTACAAATTTGGAGACATTCTAATTCTACTCACCCCCTACGTCCTGGTGGCGGAATTGGAACACTGTATGACATCAGCCATCGTCGTGCTGAGCATGAATAATACGGGTAAGTCCACCAGCCCCGGTATGAGACGTTCGGTGGGCTTTCGATGAATTTTGGTGAGCGTAAGCCTGGGCTTGAGTCTGCATCTTCATACCTGCAAATCATAATAAAAAATACTTATTTGAAAACATATTATTTATGGGAGGTTATAAAAAGTAATTTCAGCCAGGAGCTAAGAGAATTTTTTAGAAATTTTGTGGCTAATCTATCTTCCAATTGTTCTCATTCCAATACAGTAGTAGAAGTGTAGTGAAAACTAGTTTTACTCTACAAACTTTTGAAATAACGTGTAAATAAATTTCTTCGTCCATATGCTAGTAATAAGTTAGAGATGACAGAAATCCGAATCCATAAATCAAGGCGATTGTTATTGTTTTTCGTCCCTGCCCAGACTGCCCGTCGCTGTAACCATCCATAAATGAATATTTTTTGCAATCCCTTGCCTCATTTGTAGTTATCATTTAGTATTATCACAGATCTATGTAGCTACGCAACAGATGCCTACTCCGGTATTAAAAGTGTCGCTCGCCAATAATGCAATAAACTCAAATATTTTCCTATTTAGACGTGTTTTGCCCCGCCGTGTTGCCAAGTCGCGAGCTGTAGTTTACCTTTCATATCACATTATGGTATTACTCATTTTCTTGGCAATCGTATGTTATATTATGTCAAATTAAAGTTCATTATCAGATTCAGTGAATGGTGTTTGCTTGAATATGGGCTAAAACTCAACTTAAATATCGGTGTAAAAAGTCATTACAAATTTTGTTAACTTATACTGTAATATCGCTTATTTGTATTAAGTAATAATATTATCACGCAGTATTTTGTTTCGAAAGATCAAAGGAATTTTTGAAATGTTTATCGACATGTCAAAGTACCATTTAATTTTGTTTTAAACTCTACTATCAATATTATAAATTTGTTCATTTAAATTGCCGTTTCATTTGTTTTACTATTAATAAACTTATACTTAATAAAAAATTTAAAAATCGTATTTTTCTAAAAAAATATATTTGTGTTAATTTGATACATAAATATCAATAATAAAACTCGATGATTTGAGCGGGTCAAAAAGTCAGCCGGAATATTGTTCGACGTGATAACTTGGCAGCACCGACCCGTTCCTAGACGACTGGTTCACCACACCCGCTCGGGAAAGCCGGTGAACATTTTTGGCCCCGTGTAAAAAGCATCGCAAGAGGTATCTGGTGCGTAGCTATGTAGATCTGTGGTATTATCTACGCCGGCTGGGAGGATTCCTGCCCGCTGCCGTGAAAAATGATCTTGTTTTGATTTTTAGAGATAGATTAAACTAATATTCTGTTTATATGTTGACGTCTACCATGCTTTGGGCCTATTTAATAGGTATTGGAATTGAATAAAAATTATATTTCTTGACTTATTTTTAATTCACTTCTTAGGTCTTAGGGATAAACGTTGCCAAGGAGGAAACTCAATTGACAACGCAACACTGCGAAATGAATCTCAAGAGGACCTATTTTGCGAGGATGACTTTAAATTTGAACGATTTTTGACTCGTTTTCGAATAATAGAATTTTAAAATTAATACTGCTTTAATGTCAGTTTTTCATTTGAATCCTTATTAGAATGCCAAAATGGCTTTTTAATTGGACAATGATCAGTAATAGTCAGCAGTAGGAATTGTCAATAGAAATATTTACAATTTCTTACCTAATTCTATATCCTAACTAACTAAGCTCATGCAAGAATCAGTAATTCAGTATTATTACTAATTTCAAAAATTGGAGACACACTGCGCATTTAAAATTGGCAACGCTAATTCCCTATGTTCAAAGAAAGTTAAAAATGTGCCTCAATTGAGTTGCCCTTCAAGAGAGTCTAACTTGCTCAATCTACTTTTTTGTGTTTTTTTCCTTTTAATAAACAACTTAGATTTATCAATTATACCTAGTTAGGGACTAATGCAAATTTTAATTACACGTCACATAATTATCTTAATTAATTAACAGTAAATATCTACTAGGTATAAACAAACGGGCACATTATCTTCGGAACGTTCGTTTTCAGCCTTAAAACGTATAAAATCACAGGTATTTGCCTGCTGGGAAATCCAGTCCCGGAGCAAAAATGAGATCCTGGAGTATCGGAATTAATGTGCTTGAATCTCGGGATTTGCATAACAGCCTAGGTAGCATGAATTAGAAGGCATACATATATCACACATAAAGTGTTTATTGAACAATAAATCAAATTTTATAGACAATTTATTTAACTAAACTGCTTTTCATTTGAAACGCATATGAAAAACTTTTAGTCCACTAAAAGAGATTTATTAATCCGGTGTTCAAAATATTAGGACACATTTCATGGCCAATCGTCTAGGCTACCGGATGTATTTGAAATTTTTCATATTTTGTTTGTTATACTTAGATGATTCTTAGTTAAAATGTACTAAATAAATTTGGGGATTTTTGTTAGTTTCATTTCGTCCAAAATATGACCTTTTAAAAATAGGTTATTTCTCTGCATATATTAGTTGGAACTCTAGCAAGCATTACTCAAAAATCACTAATATCCTCTTGGCAGACATAACTCTATATTTTCAAGTAAAAAAAAATCAAATCTATATGATTTACAAAAATTAGTTTAAAGCAATTAGTCAATAATTATTAATGCATAGGCTTAGCCAGTTACGAGATTATATATTTGTAATGGCAAGACATGCCACTGACTATTAGAAAACAAAAATAAATCAAAATGATTCAATTATTGAGCCAAATTGATTCAAATCAATTATGCTTACTGCTTACATATTTCACTTTTGGAACACTAATAAAAAAAGATAATAAATAGAACAGCTAGATATGTGAATAGAAAATTGTTTTTCATAAAATATGACAAAATAGTTTGTAACATTACAGAAAGTATAAGAATTTAAAGGTTCGTTCTAAAAAAAATAAAACAAATAAAAACTGAATAATTGGTTCACTGGCAAACACACGAATTAGTTTACTTCCATTGCAGCGATACTCGAGATAAAATCATTATTAAAAAGGATACCGCACGGATAACATGGTATTATGGACCCCGGTAGATTTTGTTCATTTTATAATATTTTGTAGGTTTTATCCCTATATTAAACATAGTAAAATTAAAAAGGGATCGTATGTCTGTAATAGAAAGTACAGGGTGTCAAAGATCATAAGTCCGGTCATTGGTGAATAGCACACTCGCGCATTTTTTTTAATACCTTAATATGTTTTTAGTACATTTAAATACTTTTGGTGTCATTTGAGAGACAATTCATAGTTCCGCAAGGGCAAGTTAAAAAATAGTGCATAGGGTGACCAAGTTTTTTTATAAAAATGTTTAATATGTAACATATTTTCTGTATAGCTTACCTATATGGGTCCACCAAAAAAGCCTGGTGTCATCTTTCAATTGCTATTCTAGATCCCTGTATACGAAAGGTATAACTAATACTTACACAAACTTTCCCTTATTTCTTTTTTATCAAGCTTGTGGGTGCCTTTGTCGTAGCACTGTACAAGTACATTTTCTTTCGTTAAGGGTCCTAAAAAACTATACCCACTATGTTATTAAAATCTAGTTATCCATGGATTTGTTTCTATAGTTACGTTGTCAATCAAAAACGGCAGTTATTTCAACAAGCAGTAAGCTGCAATAGTGTCTGACTTTTTATGCTAAAACCAGTATGGCCTTTCGACTTGGTTGTTATATTTGCGATGACCATTTTCGAAGAAATCTGTTAGTAGCTCTAAATGCAGATTAAGATATTGAAATTGCTAAACGTCGCCGGAATGATCTGCAGTATCCAGAACAGGAGGTAAATGATAATACAAGGCTTTGTCATAATTGCAACATGAGCGTGTTGGAGGAGATTACAGTATACCAGAATGATGCAGATCCTACAATTATTAAGGTACTTTTTAAAAATAGTGCTAGATGTTGCTTTGTATGCGGTAATAATAATCTAGAAGGAATTCGAAGACCATCTTCAAGCCTGAGGGCAAATTTTTTATTAAAACAGAAATATATGTTCCTCCTCACGTACGAGTATGTGGTGACCACCTTGATTCAAGAGGAATGTCATTCCAACCTTTATTAAATGGCTTAGGTGAAATAAGAAGACCTTACAATTTGCAAGGAAACGTATTGACTATTTTCTTGGGATGTCTTAGTTATGTTAGTTCTCAATCTTTATTAGAGCATGAAGAAAATTATTTAGACGATGAATTCAAATCTTTAACTTCACTAACCAAGGTTCAATTTCGTGACCTTTTTCAGTTATGTCATCTAGTATTCCTTTATGGTTGTCAGAAAACAGTTTCTAAGAAAGATCCTATATGTTTTTTGTGCAAAATGCGACAGGGACTTTCTGACGATTTCTTAAGGGTCATGTGCAACTATGCTTCTCGCCAGTCCACCATTGCTAAAGCGATATTGTGACTTGATACTAATATTTCACTACTTAATTTGGGTTCTTCTTCTTCTTCTTCTTAAGCCTTTTAAGTCCATTCCTGGATATAGGCCTTTCCTATGTCTTTCCATCGTTCTCGATCTTGCGCTGTTCTGATCCATGCTAACCCCGCTGCTCGTTTTAGGTCATCATACCATCTATTTGGTGGTCTTCCTCTACCTCGTTTGTGCTCATACGGTCTCCATTCAATAATCCTCCGGTTCCATCGGTTTCTATCACTCCTTGCGACATGTCCTGCATAGCTCCATTTGAGAGAGGCTGCTCTATTTGCGATGTCTGTTACTTTGGTAATAGCTCTTATCCATTCATTGCGATATCGGTCTCGTCTGCTTATACCGATCATCGCTCGTTCCATCGCCCTCTGAGTGATTTTTAAAGTGTCTGAGTTGTATTTCGTGTTTGTCCATGTTTCCGCTCCATACGTTAGGACTGGTAGAATACACTGGTCAAAAACATGTGATTTTAGGTGTTGTGCTATGTTTTTGTTTCGAAGAATATAAGACAGTTTTCTAAAGGCAACCCAGCCTAATCGAATTCTCCTTTTTATCTCTTCTTTTTGGTTATTTCTTCCTAGTGTTATTTTCTGTCCAAGGTATATGTATTCTTCCACTCGATTTATTTCATTTCCATCTATTTCTACTTTCACGGTTTCTCCTGGGTACACTAGTTGGGTTTTGGATAGGTTCATCTTTAATCCAACCATAAGGGATTTTTGGTGTAGGTCTCTAATCATTTCGCTTAGTTCTTCTATGCTTTTTGCGATGAGTATGATATCGTCGGCATATCTTAGATTCGTTAGCCATTGGCCGTTTATATTGATCCCTTTGTCCCTCCAGTCGGTTTTCTTAAACACGTCTTCGAGAGCAAGTGTGAAGAGTTTTGGAGATAGTGAATCACCTTGTCTGACTCCTCTTTTCAACGGCACAGGTTGGGTGTTCTCATGTGCTATGTATATTGCTGCTGCTTGGCTATTTATTTTTATTTGCGTTATAGACACATAAATAGAAACGAATACATTAACAATAATTTAAGCGATTTTTCCAATATCTTGTATAACGAAAACCCTGAAATTCAAAAGGCGATCGCTATTATAGACGGAACTTATATAAAGATCCACAAAAGTCGTAATTTCCAGGTACTTCGTCAGTCGTTTTCAGTACACAAACAGTACCATCTTTTAAAGCCGACAATTGTATGTGCACCGGATGGATATATCTTGGCAGTACATGGCCCATATTTTGCAGATAGTCGCAACAATGACGCTGCTACGCTTTTACACGAGTACAACCAAGACCATGCTGAACTTAGAAACTCGTTTGCTGAAGGTGATATTTTTATCTTGGATAGAGGTTATAGAGGCGCTCAAAACTTTTTAAGGGATATTGGCATTCAAACGGAAATGCCCGCACATCTTGGACATAGAGCCCAACTAACCACAGAAGAAGCCAACAAATCTAGGTTGGTTACAAAATATAGATACGTCGTAGAATCGAGAAATGGGCATATTAAAAGTATTTACAAGTTTTTTAGAGACGCATTTCCGAATTTACTTATCCCACGGTTAGGTCAGTTTTTAAGGGTAGCCTGTGCACTTATTAATGGGTATCATCCAACTATCCATCTTGAAAATGCTACCCCAGAACTAGCTCAACAAATGTTAGAAAAGGCCCGTCAATCAAATGCTACACAGCTTAGAGTTAATAATGAGGGCATTTTTAGACGGCGTGCTAATTGGCAAGGAATGGAGCTTGAACAAATACCTAATTTTCGACCACTCACTTTCGATTATCTTAGAGATTTGACTTTTGGAACATTTTAAATTAAAATGGCACCATCATATGTACATGATAATACACATGAATTTGGAGACTTAGATTTTGAATTAGATATGCGTTTAAACATACCAAACTTTCTAAGAATAAGAATTACCTCGCGTCACCGCAATGCAGTTAAGTATCAGTTGGCAGTAGAACAAAATATTTCGGGATACTATTGTACATGCCGTTCAGGAGCCAGAACAGTAGGAACATGTTGTCATGTTGCGAGTGTTATATGGTTTTTGGGATATGCAAGACATCGGCACAGTAACGTTCACTATCCACAAAACAGAATCCTCGAAGAAATAGCTGATGCTGGAAATAGAGATGTCCCTTTAATACTGTAGATAGGTAAGTATCTGCTTACTGATTTTTTACGTTTTCGTTACCAAGTCGGTACCTTAGTACTCTTATTAGGTACCTTTTTTATTCGCATTAACTAGAGAGTATGGTTATCGGCAAAAAACTTTCAATGAAATAGATTTTTTCTAATGTGAATTTTCTTTTTTTCCAGATGTTTCAAAGAGTGCGTTAGTGTTTATTGGTTCATTTATCAAAGTTTTTGTAAAATGTGAAAGAGTTAATTAAAATATTAAAGTTAAAGTTAGTCACCCTGTAAGTATTAGTTATACCTTTCGCATACAGGGATCTTGATTAACAATTGAAAGATGATACCAGGATTTTCTCGATGGACCCATATAGGTAAGCTATACAGAAATTATGTTACATATTAATCATTTTTCTAAACAATATTAATTTTATAAGACAAAAAACTTGGTCATCCTGTGCACTATTTTTTAACTTGCTCTTGCGGAACTATGAATTGTCTCTCAAATGACACCAAAATTATTTAAATGTACTAAAAACATATTGAGGTATTAAAAAAATGCGCGAGTGTGCTATTCACCAATGACCGGACTTCTGATATTTGACACCCTGTACTTTTTATCACAGACATACGATCCCTTTTTAATTTTACTATGTTTATTATAGGGATAAGACCTACAAATTATTATAGAATTAACAAAATCTACCGGGGTCCATAATACCATGTTATCCGTGCGGTATCCTTTACAATAGTTTATTTTATAAATGAAATTTGAATTTATAAAAAAAATAATTACTTGATTACTTGATTAAATGAAACGTTAGTCAAATGATAATATAGTATCTGTTATACTTTACCGAAAGAACTGCATGATTAAATAACGTTTAGCCAATCATAGTACGCAAAAAAAGTCACTTTAATTATCAATAAAGATTGGTTAGAAAAACAAAAAATAGACGGGATAACCCACACTAGCCCATACTACTGAAAACTAGCTGTAATAAAATAAGCAAAGAAAAGGAAGATGAACACTAAATAATCAGTTACTAAAATCTGCAGACCATGATCATGTTCTGTTCACACTTCCGAGTCCTCTAGGACGCAATAATTCTAGTTATAATACGAACACACACGTAAAATCGAAAAGAATATAACTTAGCTCGTTATTCAACTAGTCAATTTTGATGCTGAAAATCTTCAGATTTGTCTTGAATTAGAGTGGTAATAAAGTACGGTAAGGTCTTAAATACAAAAAAAAGTGATGGCAAAGAGAGGAAGACAGAGAGCAAATTTTAAACACTGGTCAGGGAAAAGCGTCTTACTCAATATGAAATTATGTGTGATAATAGATAAAAACAAAATGTTTAAGCGTTGACTATAACGACGTCAATAAGGGGTAATAATTACCCAATAATTAGAATAAAAAAATGTAAAAAATAAAATTGTCTTATTCGGACACCACGATTCGATCAGTTGAATTGTATCAAAAACTGACATTTAGGCAGTGTGGATTTTATGACGAATAATTACAAGATAAATCGACTTACCTGTAAGGAAGATCGATCGGAATTATCCGAGCATCTCCGTCCTTCATTACACTTTGTAGTATACAATTTTATCCCAACTGGTACAAGTTTCAAAGAAGTTATCAAAAAACATGATGATTCAGCCATCCCAGGCTCGGTCGCTCGAGCTCGTCGCCCTGTTGCGTCATTAAAATTTTGGCTCCTATGAGGTTTTTTATTACATTGCATTTGGGGTGATAGGGAGAAGGTAAAGACTGGGCGAGTTTGTAATGAAGGACGGCGGAGATGCTCGGATAATTCCGATCGATCTTCCTTACAGGTAAGTCGATTGATCTTATAATTATCCTTCGCATCTCCGCCGTCCTTCATTACACTTTGTAGCTGTTTAAAGTATTTGCGATGTAATCTATATTAACTGAAAATTGCGATTTTCTGTAGTCTTAAATTTGCAAGGCCCTTTTTATAAACTAAAATCCAAATTTATAGACATTAGATTTAATAGCATACATATGAAGGTACACATGTTTAACGCTTAACTGATATTAATTTACTTGTTAACTTATTTTTAATACTATACCAATATTCTTATATAATATGATAATGAGTTGGTAAGTAAGTTATAATTGTAACTTAATATTTATATGATTCTTTAGAAATTATGGTTCAATAAACAAGATGCAAATTCAGTGGGATTACCCGCGATAGGTTTGTTATAGAATTTTGAGAATACTTTTGATTTTTCTGTCCAGCCAGCTGTCTTCTGAGTGGTTTGTAATGTAACTTCCATTCTTGAGCTGCTGAAGTTGCCACGTCCCGCGTGCTGCGTGCCCCAAAGATTTCCGTGTTATACGGCTGGCTTTTAGTATTGACTTGACTCATCTGCTAATGGTTTGACTGCTGGCTGGGTGATAGGGCTTTTTGTGAGTGGGTATTAAATTTTCTTTCGTTTTGTTATTGATGGTATCGATTGCATCTGCAAAGGATACGATCTATTAGCATATTTACCGTATCTATTAATGCTGTAGTTTCTGTTTTTGAACAGAAAAATAGGTATGTTCGCTACCTGCAACTGCAATTGCAGACAGTGGAGGGTACGATCGATTGTATCAATACACCGACCTATTCACCTTTTGTGCGTTCTATGTAAGTTCCTAATAGTGTGGCTATACATAGTTCAGGTTGATTAATAAAATAAGGTAATATAGTTAAAAGCGTTCTTATCGTGCCGGTCCAAATGTCACAATTTTCAGTAAAAACTTCATTCGTGGCAGATTTTGCGTGTAAAATCTGTCAAAGGAATGACATTTAATGAAAAATGTGACCTTTGGACTCGCACGATAAGACCGCTTTTGTCTATATCAATTTTTTTTTTAATACCAAATTAGAGAAAGTGCAGATTTGTGTGAGTTCATGGTAAAGTAGGATGACCCTGAAGACAATTGAATGTTTAGTAACTCAAGAATAAGTTTACGGTTATTGTTATATATTTGTTGGTGCTTACAAAACCAGAAATTCCCCCATTTATTGTAAATATTTCCGTATTGTTTAAGGGTGCTATCTGTCAATGAAGGAATAATCACTTTTATCGCTTCATTAGGTACGCTTTGTTGTAGAAAAGCTCTCTGTTTCCATAGAATTACGCCTAGACTCTAGATCAGCTTCCTTATTGTCTTTTGGTTTATGAAGCGTAAATATAGATGTATTTGCCTTCACACCATTTCGAAATAGCTTTTGTTATACTATTTAATTTATTGAATCGTACACTGCCCATTTTGTTTATGCACGATATGGTCTTTGCATTATCAATTTAAAGAAGAGGGCAGTTTGAGAAGGTTTTTTTTGCAAAGCATTTTAAGCCGAAAAAGGCTGCTTTAAGTTCTAGGGTGTTTATGTGAGTGCCACAGTATTTTCCGTTCCAAAAAAACCTTGTGATTTTTCCCGGTTCGTGAGTCATCTGAAACTATTTCTAAAGAAAATTTAGGTTGAGAAAAACCTTAAACAGACATCATTAAGTTTTTTAACCATCAATTCAAATCTTCTTCCATAGTGAAAGTTATCTTAATCTTTGAGTCATGTTTCCTATTGTTTAATTTTAATGCTAAGATTTTTTGCCTCTTTAAAGATTTTATGTGTAACCAGCCATACCGTACAGCTGGCCAAGCAGCAACTAGTTTTCCGACGAGTTGTGCAAATAATCTGATTTTACAGTTGTTCTTTTTCCTAATGTTTTGTATGTTTGTGTAAATTATTTCCCTTTCCTCTTGAGTTAAGGCCATTGTCATGTTAGTTGTATTATAAATAAACTCTAAAAATGGGCATTGTTGCGCGGGAATAACTACGCTTTTTCGGAATTAATTATAAATCCTAAATCTTGTAATGTTTGCGTGATTTTATTTATAATTTTAAGCAATTATCTTTTGAATTACCAATAACTAGCCAATCGTCTAAATAGAGTACAGTTTTTATACCCTTTAATTTTACATATCTTACAACTGGTTTCAGAAGTTTTGTGAAAAGATATGGAACTAGGAACTGTATAAACCAGATGGAACGCAATTAAACTGGTATAGTACGTTGCAAAAATCGAACTTCAAAAACTTCCTATGACTACTGTGGATAGGAATAAGGAAATATGCATCTTTAAGATCAATTTTCCCGAGAATGCGTATTTTGAAATTAAATTTTGTTTTTAAGTTGGCATAAATAGAAATTTCCCATTGAGTAAGTACGACTATAAGAATTCGCCATCCACCGATTTACATTCCTCGACAGCCCCGATTTTTAAAAGTTCATTAATCGCCGATTGATACTTGGCGATTTCACAGTTCTTAATGTCGCAACGTACTTTGCTAATCTGGAGTGGTGTCCTTGAAGGGGATTTTATAACCTTGTACCCACGCTATTGTTGAACTGTTTTTATTTAATTTCAGCCAATTTTGAACGTATAATATTAGTTCAGACGGTTGGATGATTAAATTATTGAAAAGGAGGGCTAAAACCCACGGACTAGTTGTTTCTGTAATTGATAGAAGTAGTGCATTGGCGTACAGTTGCAGAATTTAGTACAGTTTCTACTTCAAGATTTAATTTTAGTGGTTTGAGGAAATTGCAGTTGGCAGATACTTCTCTATCATACTGTTTTCTTATTTTTTTTTTATTTTTTTTTATTTATTCCCATTAATAAGTAATTGTTCCATCTAAAAACTATCTGGGTATGTAGTTGTTTCTGATGTTGGTAAGTCTCGATTCGAATGAGTTACTTCCTCAGCTAGCATGAGAGGATCTTCTAACGCATCTGCAAATGCAAAAGAATTTCCTTGGTTTTGCTACTTATGGTATCGATTGCATCAGCAAATGCAACGATCTATTAGCATATGCAGATGCTGTAATTTCTGTTTTTGAACAGAAAAATAGCTTCATGAATATATTGACTACCTGCAACTGCAATTGCAGACAGTGGAGGGTACGATCGATTGTAATACAACGAACTCTTCACCTTTTCGCGTACTGCTTAACCCTGGTTATGCTATCGACTGCATCTGCAAATGCAACGATTTTATAGCATATTTACAGTATCTGCAAATACTGTAACGTAAGGAAAATGGGATATAATGAACCATAGACAATAACTTGCATGTTGTCTTCTTATGTAAGAGGGTTGCAATAGTATGGTGGATATTTATTTATGTATCTGCAAATACATAGCACTATACTATTTTATTTTTGTCGGTACATATATCCTTTACATCCGCAAATGTAGGGATATAGTGTGCCTCTAACTTAATATACCTACTGGGGTGGAGGCTGTTGAGGCCCTTCACATCTGCAAATGTGAAGGCCAATTTTAGTTAAAGTTATTCGCATCTGCAAATGCGAACATGTAAATAGGTATTATTATTATTTATTAACATCTCCTGCAAGCAATGTTTACTCCAATTCTTTCCTCACCGGCCGGCTCATATCAACACGAATTGTTTACAAATAATGCGTTCCGGTATTACATCGATTCGACAAAGCCGAACGATAACATTCCGATAAATTTATGACGAGCGGCTAAATCCTAAGTTGCGATCCAAAATACTGCGCGCGATGCGACACGAATCCATGTCTCTACGTTCTAGTAAAATTTCTATTAATTTACCTTTTTTTTCCTAATTTTGGATTAGCTTTGGGTTCTGTTGATTGAGCCCCCGTAGGGAGCGAAGCGAGCGGAGGGCCATACAAAGTCATAATAATACCCAACTTGGGATTTAGTCGCGCGTAAATTATGAGTCAGCTTGCCTTTGTGGCTAGTTTTTAGGAGTTAATTTCGTGACAAAAGGGCACTCTTCGACTTACTCAAAATTTTTTAATACAGTAATAACAATAATTACAATATACATAGTCCTTATTCCCCTAGACAGTGTTTTTGAACACTGATATTGAGGATAATTGCATTTTACTAATAACAGTACTATTTCCTATAAACTCTCTAGTATTGTGACTATGAATATCCCTTGAAAATATTATGTTAATATTTCATTTTTGAGTTTTATTTATTATCCTGTAGATGAGTTTATTCTGTTCATACTCTTAAATTCTGATATAGATGTACAGTATGAGTCAGTGGGTCATAATTAAATATAACTTTTAGTATTTTGTTTTGCAATATTTGCATCGAAGTGTAGTTTATAGTCCCACATGTGCTCCATACGGGGATCAAATATCGAAAACGTGATAATACGAAGGCATTATAAACATTTTGTTTCTATTTTTTATAATCATCTTTATATGGTGTAAATGTTTTACTCTATGTGAAACATTAATAAACGTAACAATGGTTTGTCATGCCCTCGATAGTTTCTGTTTTTATATATCTAAGATAACCAGATATTTATGTATTTTTGAAATTTTGGCATATAATCTTATATGGACTCACCCCCTGATTTGCTTCTTACGATGAATATTGCCCCCTTTTTTTCGCCTCCTTTGCGAGCAAGACGAATCACTAACACTTTCACTGTCTTGAAATACGATTTTTAGGTATTTTTCTTCTTAAAACCAAAAGAAAGATCCCATTTACGGATTCTTTACTATTAGTCACCGATCGGTAGAAAATTGTAATGACGCAACAGGGCGACGAGCTCGAGCGGCCGGGCCTGGGACGGCTGAATCATCATGTTTTTTGATAACTTCTTTGAAACTTATATCGATTGGGATAAAATTGTATACTATAAAGTGTAATGAAGGACGGCGGAGATGCGAAGGATAATTCAAATACTAGCAATCAAAAATTCCCTAAGATTCATTTACCACTTTCCCATTCACATTCCGTCTGGGCCTTTTTTATGTTCGGCACACACACAAAAGGAAGTCCTATACCACTCTACGAGCGGTGCGTGTGCGGAGAGGACGGTGGACGTTGGACTTGAAGCACTGTAGGTTGTAGTTTTCGGGAACGACGTTACTCGAAAGCCCATTTCAGAGCGAGACAGTCCTTCAGACAAAGGAGTTTCGCTACAGCGACGTTCTAGGTGTTCGCAACTGAATCGTATGTTGATGAGCAGCTTGTGTCTGACGGGTGTTTCTGTTTGCCACAACTCTGGGAGAAATCGTTCAAACACCTTCCGCAGTAGTATTGATAGTAAAAAAAGAGGTCGCCACTTTTCTTTGATGTTCAATGCTATCAAGGTCTTTAGTCAACTCTAGATCATTCTCTGTATGGAGTCTAATATCTTGAGCAAGTGTTTGAGTGCCGAATTCCACACATGGGAACAGTATTCCAGATATGGTATTATCTAGGCCTTATAAAGCAGTAGGAGTTGATGAGGTGTATACAAGTTTTTTGCTTTATAAAGTGCTCCTAGCTTTTGTGCTGCTGCCTTGGCATTTTGGTGATGTGATTTACGTGATAGACATGTTGTTTTCTACGTTGATCCCAGCAAGCTTATGGATGAGGTCAGAGTCACTGTTTATCCTGTCATTGATGTCAGGTCCTGCGGTGTTTGTTCTTTTTGAGAAGACAGCTGCTTGATTCTGTACTGCGTTAAACTGGCCACTGTTTTCCTCACCCCATTCCACGATGGGGTTCATAACCTTATTGATGGCAGCAATCTGATTTTCTCGCTCGTGTTGGGAACGAGTAATGGTCATTGCAGTTCGATACATGAATGAGGATATAAGAGTGCCGTCGTCTATAAAGCTGCAAATAGGAAGTAATATGTGAGCAGTGGGGGTAAGTTAACGCGCGAAAGGACGAAGAAGACGACGCTTCTTCCCGTTCTAGAATTCACTTCTCGTTAGAGCCACAGCCTACTTTAAGGGTCAAGGTGACTGTGTTAGAGCCTCAACAAAGCAAGTCGCGATCAGTATTCTTTCCCACTCGGTCATTGTTCCCTAATTCTATCACAAGTAAGACGCTATAGTAAGCGTTCCCTGTGGCACTCGGTCATGCAAGTAAACTCACTCGGTTACAGTCGCTCTCTCAAAAGACGAAAGGTAGACGACGTTTTTTGGCGCTCGGCCAATATTTTCTCTGCTTTATTATAATATAAAGCTTTCTATTTCCATTTCTCGAAGTTTAAGCTGAAAGGTAAACGGCATTCTCAGCCAATATTCTCTCTGCTTTATTATAATATAAAGTTTCCCATAAGTGCTAGGTATTTCAATTTCGCGGGGTTTTGCGTACATATGCGATCTAAATAGCGTGTTTAAGAACCATTTTTTAGCGTGTATTAAAACCGCATTTCCACAAAAGCATCCCTGACATGCTATCTTCGTATATTGAAGTTTTCTCTTACATACTGCATAATATTTTCAATCCACTACAACTTGAGTCATTCTTATATGCAAGAAGTTGAACTACATTGTATATAAAAGCTAATGAGTGACTTAGTAAGTGTTTTTAAGTGACTTTCCCTGTGTTGGAAGATAAACTGCTAAACGATTGAACGTTGCTCGTCAATTGGTGAATATATTGTACATAGTAGCTTATTGTGGACATTTAGGTAACATTTATCCTTTTATTATTACTTGTATATTACTGTATTTTATCTCAGCGCTATCTCAGTTCATCGAGCTCAAACTGAGTGGATCCGTAGGAACTTTAAAAAACATTTAACTGTGTTTAGCTGCAGGTTTATATTTATAAGCGTATATTTTATTAGGATATTATACAGTCAGTCTTATAAGTATTGTTATTCTGTTATTGGGCGAAGTCGATATCCTAGCACGGACAAAAATTGTCTATATTGTTGCCCGTCAGAATTAAACACTTCAAATATTTATATTTGTTTATTTATGAGCTTTAAGTTGTTTTCAGGTTAAATAACATATTAAAATATTTATATAATGCTAAAGGTTTTTGTTTTATTTTCACTTTAGAACTAGCCCCTATGGTAATTTATAGTGCCTATGTGCATTCTCTTTTGTTTAGAAAATCGACCAAGATCGAATCTACAACAAACAAGGATTAAAAAAAGTAACAATCTCGCTTTGATCTTGGATTCGGTCATCTTTTAACTTATTGCTAGTCTATTGACGAAGAAATAGTTTCCACACGTATATACGTATTTTAAGTTTAACAGCCTCAACTATGCAGACGAGAAGTTGCAGAGAAAAACCTTCGAAATTAGAGACAATGTGGACGGCTTATATCCATTTTAGAATTTTCTCCATATACTAAAGAACCAATCTCAAGGTAGAGTCATTGTCAGAATGTTTGTGGGGGTTCTCCCTATGAAACCCGTAATCAAAGAAATCAGCAGAGGGCCAGATAAATATACACAAACAATAATTGATACCTGCATTGAGTTCATCGCTTTGAGCTAGCTTTGACCTTTTATTATTAAAACATTATTCACCAACACTAGATGCTGATGGCACCAATGCTGACAAGCGTGAATGCTGAATTCGCAGAACTGGAACATGGTTAGTGAAACGCCCGTCGAGTTCAAAGTCTGCTTCGGTATTGTGGATAAAACTTTGTTGTAATGCAGTTTACCGAAGATTTCAAATCCCAACTTAATAGCATCTTAAGCCCACTATTTCTAACTCCGATTAGTTATTTCAATCGTTGGGTAATTAACTCCTCAATGTGTTAGTTATTTGTCATACCCGACATTAATAAATATATGATATTCAAAACATTGGTTTATTTAGAAGTGACTAATTAGAGTTCAAAGTAGTGTCCCTTAGAGCCACTACGTTAAAATCTGATTAGTCTCTAATTGCTTGTTAAGTTAATCAAATTTTTAAATGTCACTGATCTATTAAAGTCATACTGACATTGACAAATTCAAGAGACTTATTAATTTAACAAGTGAATAAAGTAACTAATCGGAGTTAAAAGTAGTTGCCCTTAATCTACTAATATTCCCCTAACAATCGATTTCATATACGACCGAAGGCGCAAAAGTTCACCCGTGAGGCTGAGAAGATCGAGTATACTTTCTAAAATTGGAGATTTTACGGATGCGAAGGGAGCTAACCCAAATTAACTTTTCTCAATATTCATAAGGTTTACGATTCCTCTAACACTTATGGTTTGAGATAATTTAAGATAGCTTTGGAATAGTAACGCCTTATATAGAAGAAATGATTAGTTAAAATTTTCACAGAATAATTTAAATTTTGCATATTGATTGCTGTTCAGTCCCCTATCCTTATGTCCGGAATACTACCATTTTTTAATCAAACTCAATTTCAGAAAAACAAAACAGCACTCATCAAATTTATAAAATAAAAGGGCTTTCATTTTGTTTGTCTAGATTGCATTAAATATTTTCCTGAATATATTTTCATAACGCAACTTAAAGTTATGCAGCTATATATGTAAGTGTAGGGTACGTTAATATTTTATAGTTTCCACCCAATTAGAGTTTTTTAGGTTTTTATTTCACTTATTAATTTTTATTTATATGCGGCAAATACATAAAAGGAAAATCCTATACCATCCAAACAGCGGTGCGTGTGAGGAGATGATCGTGAGTGTTTGTCCTGTCATTGACAAGTCAGGTACTGCGGTGTTTGCTATTTTAAAAATTTCCTGCGTTAAACTGGACATCGTTTTACACACCCCATTCCACGATAGCGTTCATATACTTATTGATGGCAGCAATTTAATTTTCTCGCTCGCGTTGGGAAATGAGCAGCGGTCATTGGAGTCTGCGACATTAATGAGATATTAGAGTGCTGTCGTCTCCAAAGCTGTAAATAGAATTGTTTGTCCTGTCTCAGAGATCGTTGATATTAGAGCATGAATAGTGTAGGAGACAATATATACCCTTGAGAGACGTCCATCAATACCAACTCGAATGCTTCGATTCATTAAGAAATTGGAAAACCATAGAAGCAGTAAAGGTGGCAAACATTTCTGCATGAATGTTCGACTTTTCTTTGGCCGTTTCCGCTGTTGAGCCATCAACTTTGGTCAATAGTGGAATAATTGACGCCTTTGAGAACCCTGATTGACAGCTTTAGTAAGTGACTGACCAAAAGGATTTCGATCCGTTAAGACACTTGAGAAGCTTGTTCTTGATCTGTTTATTATATCATTTCTTGCTCTCGTCAATGATCCGCTTACACTGGTTTCTAATGGTGATGAATATATTTCGATTTTCGGCTGTCTAATCTCGGCGCCATTTGCGATAGGCATATAGCATTGACTGCCCTTGGACAGTTTTTCCCAACCATGGTTTACTACTTGAGATATGTTTAATAGAAGAGAGGATGAACACCCTAGCTGAGCAAGTCCGTGTCTAATACCAAAGACAATTATACTACGTAGTATAATTGTCTTTGCTAATAGTAAAAGCCTCGGCTTCTCGTCCTTCATTGTCGTTTTTCAAATTCAAATTCAATGTTAGTACAATAAAAATGCTTACACACGTCAAGATATAAAAATCCAAATAGAATGCTGGTCAGATTAATTAATTAATATAAAATCATTATAAGGCAGTATACCTATTAAATGTTTATAAAATACTATAAAATACAATATAATGCACATGACAAAATGCTATAATACTACCGGACTCATCTCAGATGTCATTATTTCTAAAACTATGGGACATAAACTCATTAACACTATATAGAATACATTCCCGATTAAAATTTCCTTAACTCTTCTTTTAAAATTTTAAAATCAAGTCCCTTGACGCTTTCAGGAAGCAAATTATAGAACTTACTTGCCCAGTAACCTGTGCCAGTCTGACACCTTTTTAGCCTCCAGTATGCTGGAATAATGTCACCCCTATGTCTGGTATTGTAGTAATGTACAAGCTCGTGGGAAGGAAAGCTGTCCAGATTGGTCTTTATGTAACAAACAGCATCCAAGATAAATTGGGATGGCAAGGTAAGGATCCTAAAGTCCCTAAACGCTTGTCTGCAATCGTCCCGGTAACCTAGCCAAAACAAAATTCTCACTGCGCGCCTCTGCAGTCTGAATGGTCGGTATGTCTCTGCAGAATGGCCCCAAGCAAGTATTGCATATGAAAGATGAGAGTGGAACTAACAAGGAAAAATATGCGACCTTCATGACATCCCGTGATACACAATCTCCCAGATTTCGCAGTGCAAATAATGCTCTACTCAGCCTCCGGACACCAAGAAACCCAACCTCCTCCACATCCCTCCCCACACATCCCCAACATACCTCAATGAAAACACCACCTGCTGTGTTTTATTTGCATTCAGAAGCAATTTATTCATCCTGAACCACTCCTCAGCCCTCTCCCGTGCGCCCAAGGCACCCTCCAGCGCCCCCTCAAGAGTACTTGAAGAGAAAGACACCGTGGTGTCATCAGCAAAGAGCGTGTACTTGGCACTGTCTTCTATGGCCGGCAAATCATTAACATATATCAGAAAGAGTATGGGTCCCAGGATATAGCCCTGAGGTACCCCAATGTCAGTCACTCTCTCTGCTGACACCACCCTAGATACCCTCACCCTTTGTCTCCTGTTTAACAGGTAAGACTGCATTAGATTGACACTCTCAGGACTAAAGTTGTAATTCTCAACTTTCTTCAGGAGGATGCCGTGGTCAACACAGTCGAAGGCCTTTCTGAGATCGCACAACAGGACAGTATTGAACTCGCACCTGTGAAAGGAATCAATGATGTGTGAGACAAGGTCTAAAATAGCTAATACAGTGTTTTTGCCCCTTCTGAAGCCAAATTGACATTCAGAAAAGTATTCCCTTTCCTCAAAGCAACTGACAACCTGAAGAACCATACACCTTTCCACCACCTTTGATACAACTGGAAGTAATGAGATTGGCCTGTAGCTGTCAGGAAGCCGAGGATCGCCCTTTTTAAAGATGGGCGCTACAATAGCCTTTTTAAGTACTGACGGAAAGATATTCTCACTAAAACACAGGTTAATCAATCTAGTAAGAGGACCTATAATTATGTTTTTAATAGATTTTATTATTTTTACGTTGAAACCAAAAATATCGCGACTATTTTTATTTTTGAGGTTATCTACGATATCCCGGACCTGATTCATAGAAACCGGAACAAAGGTAAATTTATTCATTGTCGAGCTGTGGTTGACTGTATTAGGTAAAGACAACTCTACAAATGGTATGTCCCTGACTAAATTGCAGGCTATCTCAGCGAAATAGTGGTTAAGGCTATCTGGTGTGACTGTATGATTCTCAGGACGGTTGATAGTTCCAGAGACTCCCCGATGTCTGTTTATTATATCCCACATGGCTCGTGGCGAGTTGCTAGATGTCTGAATTAAGTTGTTGTTGGACCTAACTTTAGCTTTGCGTATTTCTGCCCTGTATCTGCGTTGTAGTTCCTTATACATCCTAGAAATGTCAGTATTTTGATATTGTCGGCTTAAGCTTAGCTGTTCACGCATGATTTTTAATTCATCACTAAACCAATTGATTTTTTGTGGTTTATCTGATCTTACGTTATATGTTTTTTTCTGGAAAAGATTCCAAAAATGCATTTTCCATGATGCCAACAAACCTAGAAAATTTTTCATCTACATTCATACTACGATCACTCACAAAGTTCCACTCCATCTCACTCATCCTCTTGTAAAACTGCAGCTTATCTCTCTCAGTGATGGGTCAGAAAGTCGCTTTGGTTTTAGTAACAATTTTGCTTTTTATTAGGATCACAGAGTCAACCAGCTGTGCCAGGTGGTCGGAGAAACCTAGGTTAAGAACTGTGGCCAAGGAGACCCCTATGTTACGGTCAAGAAAAATTTTATCAAGACAGTTTTTCCCTCTTGTGGCCTCACGGATTACCTGTTTTAAGTTAAAGCTTGTTAATAGATCACATAATTGCAGAACATTGCTATTTGTATTAAGAAAATTTATATTAAAGACACCGGCTACAATAGTTTTCCTATTCGTACCCATAAGAGTTAGTATCTGCTCTAAGGAATCTAAAAATGTGTCAAACTGGCCAGATGGGCAGCGTTATACAGTTAAAAAATTGAGGTCAAGGTCTTTAATATATATGCAAGAAAGCTCTATACAGTGTGTCCAAAAAAGCATGCAACATATGGGAAACTTTTTTATTACTGGTTTCTCAAAAAATTTTATTCTTGATAAAAGTTGGTGCTTGCCCTAAAACAGTAAATAAGTATTTCAAATTTTCCGTACTGCTTTTAGTGCGGGCGCAAATGTCATTTTTCCGAAATCGCGTCAAGAGTAAAGTACCTTAATTTATAAAGATACAGCAAAATCTTATAAGGAAAAGTTTTTCCAAATTAAAAAAGTAATCTAAATATGAAATTTGAGTTAAGTACATCACCTTTTAATTTTTCTTTTTTTTTTCTCGATTTTTTCTTAAACGTTACACCACTGGAGAATGTTTTGTTCTTTTGTTATTAGTATACTTGCCGAGTAACTTCAAAATTTATTTAAGATAGAAATTAGTTACATAGTTGCATAATGTTGCAGTTTTTCCAGAGATAATAGCCAGTTTAGGTATCAGTGTGTTGCAAACACATTTAAACACTTTTGATTCAAAATTTTTTCCACTCAAAATCATGAATAGACCCAACTCTTTTCATTTCATGTAAAACAACTAATAATTTATGTATCTTTTGCACCCGATGAGTAAAATATGCCCAAGTATCCTAAAAACCCATATAAAATATTTGGTCTTGAAGAGTAGGCCATGCATTTGGAATAAAAACAAATAAATAGCAATAATTTTACTTCGCTCTGACATATGAAATTTATTATTATTGAGTCAGTCATTCCAATTGTATTTGGTAATAATTATTGTGGACAATTATTTTGGACCAAAATGGTTTAAATGTGTTTGCAACACACTGATATCTAAACTGGCTTTTATCTCTGTAACAACTGAAACATTATGCAACTATGTAACTAATGTCTACTTTAAATAAATTTTGAAGTTGCTTGGCAAGTATACTAATAACAAAAGAACAAAGCATTCACCGATGGCGTAACGTTTGAGAAAAAAATCGAGAAAAAAAAAGGAAATTAAAAATTGATGTACTTAACTCAAATTTCATGTTTAGATTACTTTTTTAATTTGGAAGAACTTTTCCTTATAAGATTTTGCTGTATCTTTATAAATTAAGGTACTTTACTCTTGACGCGATTTCGGAAAAATGACATTTGCGTCCGCACTAAAAGCAGTACGTAAAATTTGAAATACTCGTTTACTGTTTTAGGGCAAGCACCAACTTTTATGAAGAATAAAATTTTCTGAGAATCCAATAATAAAGAAGTTTCCCATATGTTGCATACTTTTTTGGACACACTGTATGTTTTTCAATATTAAAATTTACACATACATCCAACACATTAAAATTGAAATCTTTCCTTACAAAGATAACCGTTCCACCTCCATTGGAGTGCTGTCTAGTAGAAGAGTTCGCCAATTTGTAACCAGGAATCAGTACAGTCACAATTTCGTCTACAGTTAACCAATGCTCAGTCAAACAGATTATGTCAACATTCTTGTCCGCTATAAATGCTTCTAGTTCGCCAATTTTGTTTCGCAATGATCTGACATTTACGTGCATGACTCTTAGCTTTCTTTTTGTAGTGTCTTCCTGCGACTCTGAAGATTCAAAAAATGGTTAACAACAATACCTTGGGGCCAAAGACTAGATGACAGGTATTTGTCCCGGCTGGAGTAGGGGACTGCCAGTTTAAAGGAGGCACGCTACTTGCCTTTTTTTGGATTCGTTCGCAGGAACAACCCCTTTGTAAGTCATTCTGCTCTAAGTATTGTAAAACTTCGCTGCTAATCGTCTCTGAGGCCAGTCTCGAGATGAATAGGAATGCCTTTCGTTCAGCTGTTTTTAGGTTTCTCGGGTTTTCATTGGAGCCTTTTAGAGGTTCCGGTCTTGGTTGGTTTGATCCTCTTTGTTGATTTTGAGGCGAATTCATTTTAGTGCCATCTTGAAGCCTGGATTGCGACCTGCGTCGTCTGTGTTTAGGAAATTCCCAGATTTCCTCATTTTTATTGTAATTTTTTCCAGAGTCGAGATTTTCTTTAGCAACAACGTCAATGTCAGCAATGCCACTTTCCTTCCTGCCATCGTTGCCATCGCTCGCTAGTTCATTTTGAGTCTCTACAGTGTTGTCGGTTGTGGTTATATCTTTAGAACGTTGGATTTCGATTGTTCTTATTTTCGAAGCTGGAGCCACCTGGCGGCCGGGTGGAATCACAGTTTTCTCCATTTCTGCTCTTAGCAGCGCCACTCTAGGAAGCTTGTTGAACATTGATACTGGAATTGGATGGAATGCGGCGTGGAATTTGTGGAATTTCCTGCATGCTATTAATTTTTGTTAATTGTATATTAAGCGCTTCGTAACTGATTTTCCAATGAGGCATTTTCCTCCAATAGAACGTTTTTCTTCTCTAGCTCAGTCACTAGCGGTTTTATTTAATTAATCTCAAGATTATCTGAGATGTTATCCCTAGCCTCACAATCGGCTTCACAACACTTTAGTCGAGTTCCGTCTATAAATTTGATTTTCCCAGCCCAATCTCGAGTAGCACATGACCTGTGGAACACTCCTTTACAGTTTACACACGTTACTGTGGATAATTCATTTTCACAACACTTGAAAACTGCTTTTTTGTCAGACGTAACGCTTACACGACGTTCTTGTGTCGACGCCATTTTGAATTTGTTGGAGTGTTTCAACCAGTAGATGTTATGTATGTTGAAGTCTCCTACTATGACAATTTCTGCCGTTGAATTGTTGATCTGCAGAGCTGTAGGTAGGAAAGAGCAATCCTATAAGTACTGGCAGCAATGATTGCTGCTCATTCCCAATGCTAGCGAGAAATCAGTTTGATTGCCAAGATTGGAGAAAAGCCCTTTATATTAATATTCGCTAGGTGGTCTATACAACCATCAAATGAATTTGGTTGTCCGATCTGTGTTTAATTTGAACCACATGACATCGATATCCTTAGGTTCGTATGCTTCTTCTCATTGGCAACGTAAACCGTCTCGTATAAAAACAGCTAATCGAGAGTTAGCTGGTGAACCAAGTTAATATTTGTGTTGATACCTCTTATGTTTTGCAATCGCAGTCTATTTCTGTCTTTGAGACGTGTTCAGGCCTGATGGTCCCCTAAGTACAGCCTCCACCCGGAGATCCATATGGGAGGCTAGTTTACCTTCGGAGTATTTTGATCTCGAAAGCGCCATCATGCAATCTTCCTTCTTTTCCACCCTGGGAACCTGAGCACAAAGGCATGGTGACGAAACCTAAACCAGAGGTCATTTTATGCCACCTAAATCAACATGGTGGTAATTCATCGAGGGATGCGGGTGGACCACATCTACCACTAACCATAGTGGACGTTAATAAATTCTAAAACCAAGCCTTTTTCATCTTGAGATATTTGTATTACACAAATTAAAAATTAATTTAAAATAATGATTTTTTTTCCTTAAAATCATCAGAAAGCTAAGCTCTAGGATAGCCCTGCTGAATCTATGTAAATGGAACCTAGTTATATTCTTGATATTTTATTGGTTTATGTGAAAAAAACTTACCAGGGATAGTCTGCCCGGGGTCTATGACCAACTTCCATAACCGTTTCGGCCACCTTTTTCGGGCCTCCCATTTCAATACCGTCTTTCTGCCACCAGGCGCAATTGATTAGCGCACCTGTCGTCGCGTTTATGGCTAGCACTCGAGCTGATAATACTGTAGTATCTGAGACCAAGAGGTTTTTTGAAATGGCATCTTGTAAACCTGAAAATAAAATTTAAAGAGAGTAATTTACCGTATTAAAAATGTAAGTAAATAATAAATAAAGAGCTAATCGATTAACAAATATTTTTGTTTGTCACCCAAAATATTTTAAGAATTTAATACATAAAGAAGTGAATGCACTGAAAGCACCTAAAGACTTTATGAAAGTTTCGCCAGTGAATTTTATTCAAAACTCTTAATGGCTCTATTGAATCCCAATCGAATATGACGAAACATCGTTTACTTTCACTGAATATGCATTATTTCACTTTACAGCATGATACAACTTTCTTAAACGCTCCAATTATCCAATTTTAATAAAGCTTGGTGCATCTTCGTAAAAATTTGTGACGAAGTTAATGAACACATTTGCAATGCTACCAATTTGTTCATGTGCCTCCGAAATTGATATGAACCTTACCTGTTTTCGTGAAACACTATATTTGTATAGTGTCTGTTAAATTGAACTAGCGAAAGCTTATGAAACATTTTGCAACCTAAGCTCTTATATTGACCAAATTAATAACAAAAACAACCCATAAGGCTTCAGGCAAATTAGGTTGCATAGTTTTGTTATCTAAGTTTATAACCCTACTTTTTAAATCCGAATACATACTAATGCAAGTTTTAAAAGTCCTGATGGTATTTTTATACAGGTTCAACGATATAGGTACTCCCGAAAGAGATCTGTAGTTTCCATGAACCCCTGCACTTATACTCCTTCTAATTTTAGAACTCAAAATATTAGTACATCTAGTATAAACTCGACTCCGTTGGAAGTTGCGGCAAAAAGAGAGAATGCAAATACAGCTACGGGAAAACCAATGCAGAAAAAATCTAAATTTAAATTTCCTTTAAGAGATCAAGACTACATGAAGCGCAAAATGAGTCTTTCAACAAAAAATTGAAAGGATTAGATGATATCTGTGGTCTAGAATATTTTGGCTAATCTAATAGGCAAAGAGAATCAGCAGCAAATTCATCTGTGTCATCTAAATCGTCCGTGGGTAAATATTATATTCAGCTAATGCATGGTCAACGTAAAACCGATGAAAATGGTTCCAAAGCGGATGGAAAAACCCAACCAAATACGTCGACTATAATAATATTCAGAAAATAAATTAACTGCTCCAGAAAATGTATTAGAGCCACAGGATAATTTCCACAAAGTGACTCTCTGGCATCATCTAAAGAGTTTCAGTTCCCTAAACCATGTCAGAGTGTAGAGTCGCGACCAAATATCCCTAGCGAATATAGTATAAACAATTATCGTAACACGCACCAGTCAAGCAGCCAGCCCATATCCATGGAATACTGTCATATGCGCCCGAATGGTAATTTTTTAAGAAGAGCTAACTTTGGCAATATTGATATTCTGGAGGAAAATGGCCCTAAACCGAAAAATCTAGCGATTGCTTGAATGCCAGGTATACTGGGCTGCTCAACGGTTTAATTCGTACCTCGATGAACATAAATACCCAATAAGAACTAGTCCATATTTTGCCCATCAGCAACCATTTTTCCAGAGGCCTTCTGAAATTTTACCTCATTTTCCAGTTCGAGCAGCATATCCTTGTATGTGTTGTGAACATCATCCCCCTCGTTATCCTAGTGTAAACCCGTATTATGATCCTTATTGTGGTACTTTAGTAAAACCTAATCTTTACTGGAACCATATCGAGAGCAGACATCCCTACAGAAGTAGTCAACCATATCATTCCCGAATAAGTGGCATACCAGAAGCTCAGCTATTCGTTGTAGATAATGATAATTGCTTGCCACATTTAGAGGAGCAACCATCTCGTTTCATGGGAGGTAGAGATATGAACAGTATTTTACATTCTACAAAAGAACTTAGTGATGCTGATAATTTACTTAGAAATATACCTCGAAGTTCTGAAGCTGATGTAGCTAACAGATCTAGCTTAAAGTTTGAAGCCATGCACGGAACAATCCCGTATGAAAAGGAAAATATAAGTCCTAATCATTTACATCAAAACGAAACAAATTTCCGATTTGAGGAAGTATGTCCCAGTTTTTCATGATGCAGTTAGGGCACAAAGCAGTCTGCAAAGTTCAGAGGGCAAATTACAAGAACATCAGATACCCAGGCGAAACTTCAGCCAAATTTTTGCTCCTACACCTAAGCGACAACTTGTACAGAAACCATTAGGTTTTAATTTGTCCCAGAATCAAAAACCTCTAATGCAAAAAAGTGTTCATCCTACAACTCAGGTCCAGCAAGTACGCAAAGAAGAATGTTAAATTTTAATAGCTTTGAAGAACGACTAGATAATATTATAATACCTCGCAATCCAGGTTTTGCTACTAGAAATGAATATGTTGACCCGCCTACTTTTTCAATAGTTCTTACCAAAATGAAGATAGGAACTATAAAGAAATTTATTTTCACTGATAATCAATATTAATCAAAGTTGTCTTTAGTAGTTATTACCAAAGCCAATAAAGCATTTTTTTTTGTTTTTACGATGTTATTACGTAGTTAATGTTAAAAGTTACAAGAGCTCATTTATCTAATAACAAAAAAAAATAATACATTAAAAATTTTGTAGATATCTTTTAACGATGATAAATCATTCATTTAACAAGAGTAGAAACTAGTAGGTTATTAAATAGTTATGTAGTTAGTGTTGAAAGTTACAAAAGCTGATTAACCTAATAATAAAAAAATAATACATTAAAAATTTTGTAGATATTTTTTAACGATGATAAATCATTGATTTAATGAGAGTAGAAACTAGTAGATTATTAAATAGCTACGTAGTTAATGTTGAAAGTTACACAAGAGCTGATGAATCTAATAACAAAAAAATAATATATTAAAAATGTTGTAGATATTTTTTAAAGATGTTAAATCATTGATTTAATAAGAGTAAAAACTAGTAGATTATTAAACAGTTACGTAGTCAATGTTGAAAGTTACAAGATCTGATTTATCTAATAACAAAATAAATTAATTTATTCAAATTTTGTAGATTTTTTCTTTCTTATGAAAAGTTTTAAATTAATTTTTGGAAGATTTTATGAACTTGTAAAAAAGTGATAAATCTAGGGAAAATACTACAGTTTAATTTCTAAAATTGGTGCCTGACTGGATGGAGAATATTTGCTTGTAAGTGTGTATGGTACATAATTATTATTATTGTATACTACTATCGAGCATATAAATAAAATAAAAACCATTATTTATTTTAATAATATTACCCCTGTCGAACAGGTCTGAGTCGAAAGTTTAATACCATTTTTTATATATTTAATTAATCAACATGTGCAATTTTATATTGCTTGCTCAGCGGTTCGTTACGCACCTTCAAAAACCCTAATATCCAGAATTGATAGGTACCTGTGCAGGTTTACGATTTTTAGATTAAACCCAAACCATTTACCTATAAAAAAAACGTTTATGTCAAAAAATAAAAAACTAATAAAGGCTAGTTATACCGAAAATTACGAAGTTAAAATTACTTAGAACATATCATGTTGAAGTAGATCATCCTGGATCTAATCCATATTTAGAACTAATCCGCAAATCAATTTTCGTTTGATAAAATTACTCACTTGGTTAAAAAGTATGTGGTAGCCTGCTTTGGGGATACGGTAAGGGTAACTATAGCCCCCGAACATTAACAAGAGACTAGAAGGTTCACTTTCAATCGCCACTTTTGGTGTAGCGCTTACAAAGGCGAGACGCCAGACTCGGGGTGAAACGTGGCACGAGATCTGAGCGGTTAACCAGCATTTCACCAGGTTCCGCGACGGGGCAGGGAGAGAAATGCTGGAAGGCGGGGCTTACCGTGAACCTTCTAGTCTATTGTTAATGTTCGGTGCTATAGCGAAACTGAAAGCCTATTACATCTGATACTTAAGTCTGGTATTGTCATGAATACTGTCATTAACGTAATGTAATGGTCTGAAAATGGTGTACACTTAATTGCTTAAATTAAAAGCCAATCATAGGAATAATAAAAAGATCTAATTTTATGTTATAGTACATACTGTTAAAATGCTGCAATTTATATTCTCGTCTTTTTCTGGTAGCATGGCCGTCTTTTTTGGACAATAGCCTTCTACTTTAGTGCCTCTCGAAAAGAGAAAAAGGTACCACAGACGTGCATATTAGAAGTAAATATTTTGTATTAAATGAGTTTTACAAGCGTGAACTACAGGTTGGTTTCAAAACATGCTTGTTAACGATAATGTTAGCTTCGCCCAGTATTTGCAATAAATTAATCAAGTCATCTTAGCAGCAATATCAGATAGTGACATGTTCCGGACTTATTTCAAGTCGTCACCAAAAACATGATTCATGGTTCATGTGGTTTACTCAACAACAATTCACAATGCATATCTGATAGGAAATTCACGAAACGATACCCAAGCGACTTACTTGAGGCTCTCACTGGCAGTGACGGGTATCCACCCTAGCGCCGACGATCGACTAAAGATGGCGGCAAATCCATCACTTTAAAAGAACGAAACAATGATATTGAAGTGGATAATCGTTGGGTTGTACCGTATTCACCGTTACTCTCGAAAACGCATAAAATACACATCAATGTCGAGTATTGAAATTTGGTGAAATCGATCAAGTATATCTTTTTGCAAATACGGTAGCAAAGAAAATAATGTGACAGTTGGAGTGCGAAATTCAGCAGCATTTATTGATGAATTCGAGCAAATATCAACTGGGCAGGTAAATGAATAGCAACTAAGCAGTATGGCGCATTTTATTAGTTCCAAGCCATGAAGGATATCAACGTACCGACATTCTTCCAAGAATTGAGAACAGTACACCGTCAAGTATGTGCCACTTTTCGTAAAGCTTGCCAATAATTAGATCTTCTTTAAAACAATGCATATTGGGACACTGCTCCAATACAGCAAATACGCACGTTATTTGCAGTTATATTGACAACGTGCTTTACATACAAAAGATGTTTGGAAAAATAAAAAGATTACATAAGCGACATCAAACAATTTTTTTCATCGTGATTTGCAACGACAAAACCACTTGGATATCGACGAATTGGGTACATTTCTTCAAACAAGACTTCCGAAAGTGGTCCCAGAACAACGCATGACAGAATTATGCATGTAATTACAAGGCCAAGCAGAGGATCCTATTTCCTAGATGCGTTCGAAGGTACACGCAAAAGTGTTCTCATTTTACTTATTTTGGCCACCATATGATCACAAAATATCATTGCAATGTCAATCGCATCCTCTGCAATTGTGGCAACTCTTATGGATGGTGGCCGAATAGCGCAGTCAGCAATGAAATTGCTGTTGAATATGCAAATCACTGGGACACCAACATCCAATATCAACAAAATTTCTGGAATGGGTAAAATACTCCAATATCATCAAAGCTACAAATTTAAATGGAAAATGTAGAAGAGAAGCCACGCGTCCCAATGTTTCCGATAGATATGCCATTCGACTTCAAACGTTTGCTTTGCAGTTTCCGATTTGGCTCGCATTTGCAATTACCATCAACAAACATTCGCTGCAAACGTCTGGATTAAATTTGGAAAATTCATGCTTCTCATGCGTCGTAAAACGTTCTCATTTATTTGTTTACGCACCAGGCGGAAAAACAAAATAGATTCAAAAGCACTTCAATAAACAGAATTAAAACACAAACACTTTCTTTGAGTGGCAGTGCCATATTTTCGATAGTTTTTTATATTTTGTTTTTATTGGTTATTTTCGTATAATATTAATTTTGGTATTAACATAAGTAGGTATGCTTAAAGACAAATCATGTGAATCCATCTAAAAAAAATCAGCAGTGCACTACTGGAGTAGACGATTATGTTATCAGTGTCGTCATTCACTGTCATACTCAGTAGTGTCATTTATAAAACCAAAATTTCTAACTTTTACATCGGTTTTGTCCTTGACTCGTGTGTAACTTCTCTGTAGTGCTTAAAATTTAATAAAAGTATTAGAAGTATTCCAAATTGCTGGTAAATAAATAATAATGACCCCATACCAATACCAACCATGGTACAATAAATACAAAATATGATATTCTACGTCTGTGGGAGCAAATAACCATAGAAACGATCTGTAGTTCCTTTGTTACGAGCATTATAACCAGCCAAAATTTTTCTCATCACATCACGTAGCTACATCTTAATATCATGTCTCGAATTTATTGTATCATGAATACCAACTACTGACAACTTCATAGAAATTTATTCTCAAATATTTTGAAAGCCGTTTGAAGCGAACACGTCAAAGCAAGACACGCTACACAAAACTTTCCTATTAATGGACATGTCACAAACCTCATTTCTTCGCGCCCTATAAATAGGCAGCCTTGGCCCAACGTGACTTTGTAAAATAGAACAGCCGGTTCTAAATTACAGCCATAAAGAATGACAAGATATTGTGGCCACGCTTATCTACTCAAAGAAGCTTGACATTAGTTTGGATAAAACGCTTCTGAGGCAGGGGCGCCTAAAAGAAAAATTAGTATCTACATAATAATAATTTAATGCAATTTTTAAAAATGCTCAGTAGACAGGTTTTTTATTTAAAGAATGCTAAGCCTTTTTTTAACTAGTATTAAATTATACGGCATATTTAAAATCAATAGTTAAGTTAAGCATTATTATTAGCAAACATTTTGAGAATAAAATGGAATAAAAAAATATTTTAGCATTGAAATTTTTCGTCCATAATTGCTGAGATTTGACGATTTTTTTTTTAGAAATTGCCTGCTATTTCATACCTGAGAAAGAGGCTAATTGATTTTATTTTGTTTACCTGAAAGTTGAGATGCCGGAATTTCTAAATTTTTTTTGAAGCATTGATATTCCTTGCGAATGTCCTTGTAATCAGCCTAACTGCTGTTATTATTGTTGCCAACTCAATCACGTCTAAGGGAAACATAATGGATATTTTAGAAACATTTATTTCAAGATGCGATTATCTCCATGGCTGATAATTAAAAATTATAATATTTTATAATATATTTTTGCTGAAAAAAAGAACGCTCAACTCTCTTTTTAATGAGATTCTCCCCCTTCGCATTTTAAAGCGCCCTGCGAATGATTGCTCAACCTGCTTAAATCGATTAAACGAAATTGGATAGCTTTTAGAATGTATCATCATCATAACAGTATTCCTGTCAGGTCAGGATCCAGGCCAAAGACCTCTTGCTCAACATAATCAATTGAGGAAACTATACATTCTTGTATAGTACATTACGGTCTTGTGTATTTTTTTAAGACCCTTTTTAAGACGAGTTCAGAAAAAATATGAATGATGAATATATCACTCATGCACAAATTTTCCCATAAAAGTAATGCAATTTCTACTTTCCTAACCAATAATATCATTTAAAAAATCCAAAATCTGTTCTGTTTGCATTGTAAATAAGAGATGCCTAAGTCCATCGCAACCGATATTTTTAAAAGTATTTGTCAAAAGTCGTCTATATCAAACGCTTTGGTGAAATTTAAAAGACGAAATCTATGAAAATATATTGAGAACCAGACCAAAAAATACCGTAAAATCCAAGAACAGCATTTGGAAGCTTGACACACAAGAACACAGTTTATGTCATTTTGCGACGAAAACAGGTACACGCTTGGTAGAGGTACTCCAATATCTGAATTTACATCAATTTTAAAAAGCTGGGCCCACAATATGCGGAAGAGAAACGGCGAAGAATATAAAGAGAGCACGGTCAAAGTATTTGGTTGTCAAAATGGCTGCATACAGGGGATGTCAAAATAACATTATGTTTCAATTATTTTTTCCTAAGGAGCCCCACAACAGAGATATGGGATCCAAGGGATACCCAGTGATTTACATATTGGACTGTAACTTTTGGCAGATTAGTATAATCGAACAAAGTGTTGGTATGTTGTATAAAACCAAGAAAAACTCTCAAATCCAGATTAGAAAGAATCCCTGACTTTGCCAAGGAAGTCAGGAATGGACCTTACTCGTGGGCCGAAATCATTGACAGGTGTATTATTACACACTTTGAAAAATTCGGTTAAAAAATATCCTGCATTTATTTCGAAAAATTCAATCATTTGCAAGGAAAATCTGAAACATGCACAACCCAGTTACAACAGTCATTACAGATTGTAAGACATTAAGTAAACTCTTTTCTTAACGAAATATTCTACGACTACATACTAGTTAATTATTATTATGTTTTCAACAAACACTAATGAACTTGATAATGTCTAATTTTTGGGCAGGTGCTATGCAAAACGCTGGAGACAAGGAGAATTTATGCGGAGAAATTTAAAAATATAGAAATTTACCGGATCGAAGAATATTTCAAATGGTTGATCGGATCTTAAAAGCAAAAAAAGAGATGTAGCCTAACTAAAACTGTAAATAAAAATTTATTTTTGATAAAAATTTTCAAAACACTAAACGGTTGCAAAATTGTATAAAACAGTGAATACAATTATTTTGCGTTTAGGTTAATAGATGTGCTGCATAAACACTAAAAAATCATGACGAAAAGATTCCAGTAATGGGTTATTCCGTCACTCAACTCTTCTCTGTTATTGAATAGACAAGACTTTTGAAGTGCCCAAAATAAGAAATCTAACTGATTTAGGTCTGGGGATCTTGACCGCTATAAAATAGGCCAACAACAGCCTCGAATCGATCCAATGATTGCCAAAAATTTCTGTTAAAAGGCGACGCGTTAAATTGATAAGAACTGAAGTACCATCGTGCATAAACCACATCATAGCTAAATTTTTTAAAAGATATTTTAAATATGGTTACAAAAATTTTAAATATAACTCAATCAAGTAATTTTCAATGATCAAAGCATATGTTAACCACAAATTTTTGTAGATGCCTGGTCTGTATTATTGCGTGACGATTTCCTTCATCCCAAATGTTTTAATTATGGGAATTTATAACCTCGTCCCTTATGAAGGCGGCTCCATCCGTAAATAAAATATTTCTAATAAAATGTGGATTTTCTCTAAATTGTTGAATAAACGTAATTGAATAAATAAGTCTTGCATGATAATCATTTGGAAACAACACATTTTGTCGTGCCTACTTGAGTTGCGAGTTTTCTTACGCTGTTAAAAGGATTGCCAGCAATCTCATCCAGAATTTGTTCTTCTAACTCCGGATTTCTTACTCTTCTTATAGGTCTTTCGCTTGTAACGCGATTAGTTAATTGTTTAACAATCGGTCTATAATGCTTGGTTCACTCAGCGATGTTAATATTTATAGATGTGGATCATAGAGTACAGTTGGGCGAAGGCGCCACTAAATTTTCTACTAAGAATATATCAATGATTTTAAGCATTGAACTTAGGGTAGTATAATTTGGAAAATTACCCCATCTAAGAATGTTGAGAAACCTGAAAAGAATTACATAAACCCAACTTGACCTTGATTTAAATATACCAAAAAACATGATATCTATTTTTTTATACTCTAGTTTAATCCCTCCTCATATGCTGTCTATTTATATATACTTAGCTTGGGTGAGACAGTTGGATTTATACGTCCTGCATATATACCCATTTCTCAGTTACTCAGTTATTCCTATATATTTCTTAGAAACTTTTCTGGGAATGCTGTTGGCAATAATACCACAATTCAAACGCGTAGTGGGTACCGTCATGTCTTTACCATGAGAGACACGTCTTAACACCGATAATAACGGTATTCGTTATGCAGAAGTAGCAATCGTCAAAATGTTTAGTAGGCTCTCATCAGATTATGCCCTTCATCCTATAAACCAAATGAGGAAATCAGCTTTTGTCCTAGTCTCTAACTTGACAACCGCGATATAAAACGAATGACATTCTACTTCTTGGAATATGGATCCAATTGTGACTTCACAATCAACCATCTATAGCAATGACAATTCCTTGATAATAGCACATTTTATGAAAATATTACAGCCAAGCTGGAATTTTAAAATGAGGATTTCTATTGCTCCAGTGTTGAAAGTGCTGACCAGAAACCTTTCACCTTGTTAACATCTTGTTTGAATCATATTTCATTACCTTCTAAACTTTAACTAAAAATCAACTTGAACGGAAATATTTTATTTACCTCGAGTATTCTTTGAATATGATGGTGAGAAACGATCATTTCTAAACTAAACAAATGGTTTTGTAAAGATAATTATGGATTTTCAAATTAACTGGATCTAATGCTTGTAAAGGGATGGACTTTAAATTTAATACTTTCTGCGGTTCCATTCTTAAAACGAGAGCATTGGGTAATTTTATCATTAAATTTGCGAATTACGCCGTATTCTAACATGGAACTAGGTAAATCATTTCTTTCATGTTTAACACTTTTGTGAATATTGCCAGTGGGAGAATCAAAAATAATGTCGACTTTTGTCACATGAGTTGGTAGAAGTAAATAGTATGTATGTTAACAAGCCTTTGTAAAACTAAATGATGCTATTATTAATGGATTTTTCTTCTGCATAATATCCTTGTTGAAGGAACAAAAATATTTCAAACAATATATTCTGCAATTATTTAAAAAATTAATGTCTTTAATGTTCGAGCTACATAGAGTCTTGTTGTCATCAATCAATTGAAAATACGTATAGAATTTGATACTTAGGTTGAGGCCTTATGCTGATTCATAAATCTACTACGAAAATATTACATAGCATCTACTACTAGTGAAATGAACGCCGATTACACCTTTTTGCTTATCTACTGTATTCTGGACCTCTTCTTCAATGCCTGCTCATTTCCTCTCAAAATCAGATTCATAGTACCAGTGTGGTAACCCCCTATTGTTATGAAAATATTTTATCTAGACGCCATGAGCAACGATTTTTTTTCTTCCACCTAGGCAGTTGCTTCATTCCGCCTGTTCTGCACCCAAATGTAACTCTAGTTATACCGAAATGAGCGTAGGTTAAACCACTTTCTGTTTCAAAACACTAATTGATAAGATTTTAAATTTAAGGGAGCATTTTTATATTAATTCAGTGCTTTACCTCAGTATGCTCAGGTAATTTCTGCTAAGACCTAGTTATTTAAGAGTTTGCCAGACAATAAGTTATGACATAATAAGAAGAAAACTAATTAGCATTAATAACACTTATCCCGCTCTTATTTACTTTTTATCTGACTCTTCCCTACGCTTAAATTCAATCTAGTAAGATAAATTCTACATTCCTTAATAAATGAAATACTTGGCACTAGCACTGAGTTTTAATGCCAGCTCATTAAAATATCAGGGATATACATCAGGCGTGTTTCGATAAATACAAGTACCCTAATCATAATGTATTACAGATAAACTCACTCTTAATCTGTAACCTGCAATCCAAGCCTTAATAGGTTTTCGTACAACTTCCCTCCCGACAGCGACGGGTGATGAATTTCGAACATATATAGTACATATATAGTACTTCTCAGAGCCCGAGTTGGAAAAAGATACTGCTTTCTACGACTAAATGACTTTTCTTGACTACATACTTGCTTTCCATGGGCCGCTGGTACTTAGAGACACTTTTCGCGAGTTGGTCAATACTGATCAACCATTTGGGCAGTGTAACTAGTTATCGAGCTGAAGATTTTTATCTGACTAACTCTTTCCGTGTGTCTATATTTTGGGCAGTGTAACGTGCTATCCCGCGAGAAGGTTCTTTTTCTCTTTCCCAAAGATTTTTAGCTTTTTGTACCATCTTTCAAGGCATGCTTTTTGTTCTTCTTCTCGAAAAATCTGGAGTCAGCACGTGTCCAGCTACTGAAATGTTTTTACTAAGAACAGTTACAATTCCTAAGTCGCCGAAAATTTTAATGTGGCAATTAGCGTATTAACATGTTTTGTAAATTCCAACCACGATTTTAGTACTGCCGCTTTTTCC